>OX493268.1:44758391-44990136 GCA_950370525.1 Bellardia bayeri | reverse complement strand
TGTTTTTGCTTATGTATTTTAAGTTAACAACTCACATGTTTTTTCTTTATATCTGTAAAAATTGGTTATTTTACATGTGGGTTTTAATTTTTGGTCACCAACTTGTATGTACAATTACGTGACATCGCCATGATTAAAACAGCTGATACGCTTAAATATTATTCTTTTTTTACACATAAATTTCCATGTCGTTTCTTTAAAACTAAATTGCCGGCGTCAAAAATATTGTTTTAAGGTTTTTCGTTTTTTAATATACAAGATGTGACTTGTATCAAAAATTTTTAAATAATTTATATCATTGTTATTAAATTATCAAAAATGGATAAAAAAAATATTTAATTTATCACTTATGCAAATTCTTCATACGGCCGGCTAATTGATAGCGCAGATTTAACCGTCGACAAATCTTTTCGGCCTGGCGTATGCATTTGATAACATGTGTTTGAACATAAGAAAAATAGAGCGTGTTCTAATCGAAAAAATACATACACAGATGGACAAAAGTCACCGTCATGAGGCCTCTAGAATGTTTGATTAGTCCTCACGACCAGAAAAAAATTGAAACACAAAATTTTTAAATTCAACATAAATTTTTATTTATTTAAAATTATTTCAGTTAAAACTATTTTTTTTACTTAGACTTATTTAATAAAAAAAATTAAAATAAAAGTAACTAGTTCATATTTCTCTTGGACAAAATTCACCGTCAGATAAAGATGTACTATACATCAGTGTAAGAAAATATTATTTTAGTATGAAGTATGTTTGCCGTTATTTTTTATAACTTCGTTCAAACGTTTCTGCATCGAATGTACCAATTTTTGAGTCACATTTGAACCATATTTTGTGCCATTCTTCCAGTAGTTTTTGTTTGAGCATATTTTTTGAGCTAATATGGTGCTCCCGAACACGCCGATCCAAATGGTCCCATAAATGTTCGATTGGGTTGAGATCGGGTGATTGCGAAGGAGTATTTAGGTTGTGGGGGGTGTTATACAAAATCCACAAGCGAACTATTTCTGCGTGTGCTTGGGGTCATTGTCCTGTTGAAAGTAATATTCAGATTCAATGCCAAGTTTTTGAGCACTTTTCTTTAAATTTTCTTTGAGGATATTCAAGTAAAGTCTTTTATCCATTATTTCATCAATAAATACAAGTTCCCCGACCCCTGCTGTAGACATACAACCCCTTATCATTACCCCAGCACCACCAGCTTTTCTTGTAACGCCTCGCCATTCTGTCGCCATGTCAAAACACGGCCGTCCGAAATATATATGCAAAATTTACTCTCATCAGAGAATATTACTTTGTCCTAAAAATTTGTTTCCTTGCTTATGTGCTCTTTTGCAAAGGAAAGCCGCTTCATTTGGTTTACCTTGCTAATCTGTGGTTTTTTCCTGCAAACTCTGGCATTATAACCGGCAGAATTTAGCACTCGGCATACAGTACAAGGGTGGACATCTGTGTCGGTGCTTTCCTTTACCATGACAGCAATTTCAGATGATGGAGTTTTGGGTTCTTTTTTAATTATTTTTATTATTTCCCGCTTTTCCCGAACAGATTGTGCTCGCGGTCGTCCACTTCTTGCCTGGTATACGCATGATGGGTCATCTTTAAAGCGTTTTATTATGCCTGAAATGGTGGTACGTGGACGATTAACTAATGTACATATTACCCGAATTATTTTATTTTGTTTATAGGCATTTAAAATAATTTTTCTTTCTTCAATTGTAGTTTCTTTCCTTTTTTCACTCATTTTTAAACTAACGTGGCTCTAGAAAATTTCTTAATCGATGTACCGTTATAAAATCGTGCCAGATCAGTGTTGTAGTAGCCATGTTACAGAAAATTTGATAAAAACGTTTTTAGAAGCAAAATCGCTACAATTTTTATTAATATTTAGCAAATTAAGATGTAGTGACGGTGAATTTTGTCCACAAGAAATATATACTAAAAATCAAAAATATTTGTTTTTCTAAATAAGGCTAGTAAAAAAAATATAGTTTTAACTACAAAAAATTTTAAATAACTTATAGTTTATGTAGAGTTAAAATTTTTTTTTATTTAAATTATTTTTTGAGCATTGGAGCTCTCCAAACATTCAAGAAGGCAAATGACGGTGACTTTTGTCCATCTGTGTATGTATTTCCACATGTATTTTACACAAGCAAAGTTTTTGAGGTCACCAACTACATGTTTTTACTCCCTTATGTAAAATTTGACATATACAATGTAAAAAACACGTCATCTTAAGTTTTTTTTTTTCACCAAGTTCTTTTATTTTCTGGAATTGTAACGGGGTTTTTTTCTTTTGGTGTTTCTCGATTAATAACGGTCCCTTTTTTTAAAGTTTCTATTTTCTTCTCCTTTGCACAAAATCACAACTCATGTTCTTTAATTTATTTGGTTATAAATTGTTTTAGTTTTAACCTCAGTATAGTTATCAATTTCTTTATAATTTTGTATCAAAACACATCGCTTTTCTTTAATTTATTTGATTATAAATTGCTTTTAGTTTTAGTCTCGATATCGTCGTCAATTTATTTATAATTTTCTATCAAAATATATCAATTTTCTTTGTTTTCATTGTCTGGACCATCCCGGTTGAGCCCCCAACTTGTAGGAATTTGTTTATTCCTTGGAATTAAACACTTTGTTATTTTTAGGTTTAGAAATTCATTTATTTAAAAAATAAAAGATGGTTCATAAAAGAAAAACTTAAAATTAATACCGCACTTTATGTCATCTCTTAACGACGGTCCAACTAGAACTGCCTTCTTACTCAACTTTTCAATTATATTCTTTCGTATAAATTATCTGTCAGTGGTACCAATATCAGTGTTCGTCCGTTAATTCTGAACTGTTCGTATTGTCAAAAATATGGCAATCCCACATGTATAAAGGGTGTTTTTTTTATATATAGTATATAGAACTTTGAGTTGGCAACACTTTTTTAACTGGCAATATTTTTTTTGTCAGCTGTCAAATGATTTACATATGTTTGGTTTGGATTGACATTTCAACATGAATAGACTGACGTCTGAACAACGCTTTAAATTGTGGAAATTTAAATTGAAAATTCAGTGAATGTGTCCAAAACAAGATTGCCGTTAATCTCGATTTTCATAAGCAAACTTTGTTTAGTGATGAAGCTTACTTTTAATTGAATGGATACGTCAATGTTGAGACACTGTTACAAACTGACTGTTTGGGCGGGTGGATAAATTGGTCCGTACTTTTTTTAAAACGAAGCTGGCCAGAACATTACATTCAATGGTGAGCGCTACAGATACATGATTACTGACTTTTTTGTTCATCAATTGAACAATCATGATGTGCCACTTGACTATTTTCTGTGGGCATATGTGAAGTCGCTAGAGTACTACATTATTTGCCGATATACGGGCATAAATGTTAGAAAAAGTCATTGGAAATTGGACTTCCAGATTAGACTGCGTCAGAGCCAGTCATATGCCAGAAGTCATATTTAAATTATAATGCCAGCAGATTATCTCTCGAATAAAGTAAATTTTATGACAATTTAAGAAAATCATCTTTGCTTTATGCCATTTCTATACATCTAAAAAACACCCATTACATATATGTATGCAATGTTTTAGGCCATAAATCAAGAATAAAACGTTAAATGATGAACATTTAATTATGTGGCTTAATATCAGAGTCAGAACATTTGCGGTAACAATGTAATGTTTTCAATGAATTTCGGTTAAAATTTATGAAACAAAGATAAGCTATTAAAAACGATAAGATATTAAGAAGTCAATGACAACAGTAATTGTTTTTAAATATTTACGAATTTTTAATTTAACAATATGTTGGAGAATCACTATATTAATATGACAGTTTTAACGTTATAAACTTAAACATTTATGATTTACAAGATCATGATGATAATTTATTTGTTTAATTAATAACGTTGCTAAACATTTAAATTGAATTCAGCTTCATGTTGTAATAAACACACCTATTTTGATAAGATTCTTTAATGAAAGTGGTGGGCATATAATTAGAAAAGACTTTTCAGCATATATATTTGTGCATATATTTAAAAAATTTAGTTCAACATATTAAAACTATAAAATTAAAATAGTAAAGTAACAAATTATTATTAAGTTTAAAATAAAAAAAAGCACAGCATCAATACTATTTTAAGGAAAATTAACTTAAGCACCAAAAAGCGCAATTTCAAACTGGTCACATAATTAGAAACTAAACAAAAAATATATGCAAAAAACCTTAGTGAGATTTAACAAAATGGACTTATCCTTTTATATTTTGTTTTTGGCAACATTCGCCAGTCTTTTTGGTAAACTCTTAATTAAACACTGGCATGTTTGCAGAGATATGTTTTTCCAGCTTTGTTGCAACTGAAATCTTTATTTCGTGGATTTTTGTCCTTTTGGTCTCTTTTTACAATTGCCCATAAGTTTTAAATTGGGTTAATATCAGAACTTTGGGGTGGCCAGTCATGAACATCAATATTTTGATCCAAACGCCAACAATTCACTAACCTTGAAGTGTGTTGGAAAATTTATTGGACGGGCATATTCCAAAGCAATACGGTTCCAATACATTTTCCAAAATGTGTTTATATTGTTGCTGATCCATTATTCCCTGAACTCGTGGACCCACACCACGCCAAAAAAGGCACCCTAGACCACAATAGACCCGCCACCGTGTTTTACTAACATAAGATTTTCCATCAGATTGTAACAAGTAAAACTTAGATTCGTCTCTCCAGAGAACTCTGTTCCATTAACGTAGATCTTTTCTGAGCATTTCTCTTGCAAATCGCAACCGCTGACACATTTATGCGTCTTCTTATTGTCCTTGTGGAAATTTCTGCGCTTATTTGCTTTGTTTTTTTACTGGCTCTACAAGTAACTCTATCTTCTGCTAAAGTGGTCTTTCATGCCCTAGGTTTCCTAGCTGGGGTTGCAAACTCCTTTGTATTTTTGTACAAGTGAATTGCATTAAATACCTTTTTTTAGCAAGAAAAGTTTTGTGCAATAGCTGACATTGAAAGTTTTTCATTTTGGTAACACTGCACAATTAACCGTCTTATTTCTGGAGTACATGACCTGTTTTTGCCCATTTTCGAAACTAAACCGTATCAAAATTATTACAAGTTAATCTATTGTTTAACAAATTATACTCACTTCGTTACTACTAATATTTAGAAAAGTTTAAAAATTAAAGAATAAAATGCGGGTTTCTAATACGTGGCCACCAAAAAAATTGTGAAAATAATATTTTTAGATGTTTTTAATTTAACTTAGAACTCAACGTGGTGTGCATCAACAACAATGTTGATTGTTTAATCATTGAATAACGGTAAAAACAAATTACAGTGTAATGCCCTTATTCAAAAAAATTAAAGTAGACTTCAAATGTACTTTAAGAAAATTTTGTATGAAAATTTTGTCTAAAAGCGCACTTCAAACCCACTTTATTTTTTATGAATACGGCAGTAAGTCTTTAAAGAAGCTACACAGTGATCTTATTATATCGTTTCTAATTATATGGCCACCACTGTAAATGCTAATTTTTTATCTCTTCGAATCTACATTTTTAATATGACATTCTATTACGAATAACTAGAGAAGTGTAAACGACATGATACTTAAAAAATCTGACGATAAGATTATAAACAATACGAAATGCCACAAAAAAAAAACGCGTACAGATAAATAGTAATCAAAAGCGAATTGTTATAAACAAAAGAAAATTTTGTTTAATAATTTTTTTTCAATTTAGCTAACTGTTAAAATCTAAAAAATATGAATCAAATGTATTATGTACTTCAATAGGGTAATAATTTTTTTTTTAAATTTTCGAGTATTTGAAGCGTTTATTAGCTAAAATACGATAAGATAGACTATAGGTGGATGTCGGTAAAGGCATTCTGTTATAGGTTAAAGTCGACTACAGTTTTTGATACTCTTAAATATATTTAAATACTTTTTGCTAAATAAACATTTACAGTCTTATGCAAAATAAATCTTATTTGAGGATTGAACCTATCTATGTTAAATAATCATATGCAAAAACAGTACGTTAACTACTGCATACATCAATTAGGATATTAATGTAACAAGGTTTATAAATCACTCTAAACAAGATTTTGAGAATTATTCTAATATCGAAAATTAAACAAACAACAAACAAATACAATAAAAAATGCTTTGTTTCCGTTACCAACATTACGTTTCATCTAATATATCAGTTGTAGATTGTTCTACATTTAACGCCTTTTTATTATATTATATAAATCTAAAGTGTTTTCAAATATATATATATATATACATACATATATGTATATAAAAATATTTTTGAACTGAAAACTAATAATAGCCGTTCAATACAATTGAGAATTAGTGGCATATTAACACTTGCTGCAGAAACAAGTATTTTTTATTTTCAAAATTTTATTTAAAACGTGAATTGATTAATAAAAATACAAACGTGTAAGAATTTTAATTTTAAACGAAAATTAAAAAAGAATCATACAAATTCAAATAAATAATTTAAATGAAAAATGTTAAAGTAATAAAAATATTAGGGAGTTATTCAGTCCAATCATGAAAAAAATTCCGCGGGAGTTTTTTTCCCTTTTCCCATTTTTCCTATTCAAATTCAATGTTAAAAAAATAAAACGGGAAAAACTTCCACGGAATTTTGTTCATGATTGGGCTGATTATGTATTGGAATTATATATGAAAAGCATTAATACTCAAGCTACTTTTCGATCCATAAAACCGACTACACAAAAGTGTATTTTTGTAATTGCCCAAATAAACTTAAATTTCGTTTGAAGATACAGTGAATCAGAGTGAAATTGGTCCACCTGTAACTAAGAACTTTGAATCGTAAAAAAAGTCTAAAAAATGAAACACTACGCAGAAAAAAATAAAACTGAGTTGCAATTAAAATATTTGTGGAATCAATTAAAAATTTAATTGAAATCGGACCTGTAAACAAAATGATAGTATCAATTAAAAAAAATGTGAGATTTAATTGAAAATATCGGAAAAAGTAATTGAATCAATTAAAATTTTAATTGAAAATTATTTTAAAATCAATTAAAGGTTTAATTGAAAAAAAACATTATTTTTTTCTGTGTAGTGCAAAAATAGTATAATTTAGTTAATTTATATTACATATTTACATTAAAAATTTATAAAAAAAATTATAAATGCATATCATTTTGCAAAGAAAAAAAGAAAAATGATATTTGGCAAAGTAAAATAAAATTTATTTATATTAAATAATACTTCTAAAACAAAATTACATATTGTTAATATTTTGTGGGATCACCTTTCTGTTTAATAACATATCTAAGGCGCATTGGAATAGATTTTACAAATTTTTTGTATATATGTATTTGTAGGCTTGAAGTGTGCTTTAAGACAAAATTGTCTTAAAGTGCACTTGAAGTATACTTTAATTTTTTATAAATACGGCAGTTACAGCGTTATGCATAATAAAAAGTTGGTAACTGTTTATAAACTGCGGTCAACTAGTTGCTAACTAGAATATAGTTTCTTGGCAAAATGTTTATTCATAAACAACTTTCAAACGTCTGCTAACTTTAAAAAAATCAACTCTGAAAATCAATGATGTCGCTACTAAAATAACTGTTTTTGTTTATATCATCCCTGAATTTGACATTTAAAGTTTGTTTTCCCTTCATAACAAAATAAAAATTTGCAAACGTTAAAAATATTTTATAGTTTAAAATGGAAGTGCCGGTATTAAATAAAACAAATTGGCAGCAGGATGAAAACAGCTGTTTATCAAAAGATGGTCAGTATTTGGTAACACGCTAACAAGTGTTTAGCAGTTTGTTAACCGTAGTTTGTTTGCACATTATAGTTAAACTCTATGCTAACTTCATGCCAATTTTTTATTATGCATAACGCTGTTAGTGTTTAATTTTCTTAGTTACAGATGGACCAATTTCACTGTGATCCACTGTAAATATAATTTATTTTAAATAAGGTAAACATATTTTTAATATGTTAAAAAATAACCTATAACCCGTAAAGATTTAAATTGGATGGACAATCATTTATTTTTCATGTTATGAACCAAAATCTTGCATGAAGCAAAACTTAACAAATTAAAACAAGAGTTAAATTAAATTCGAATGAATCCAAGTGTAATTAAGTATGATCCAGATATTCAGGATTGATCCTCTCATTAAATAAAGTTAATTAACATTAAATAAATTGCAAATTTGTTGTGAGCAGGAAATAGACATAAATTTAAAAACTTTTTGATTTCTAGGAAAAGCCAGTTAAAAGCAATTAAAAGAAAAATCTACATTCCTTAAAACAATAAAAATCTAACAAAAAAAAATATGTATGATAATACAATAATTATTTAGGTTCCTTGGGAAAAAATAAACAAAGTGAATGTTTATATACTACTATATATATTATACTATCGCTATATTGACTCTGTTATCTATAATGATCCAGAATATATACTTTATGAAGTAGCAAATGAAAATTGTGAAAACTACAAACGGAATGAAATACGTATAACTTTACCATTTACTGTCAATTGACAGTTTCTACAATTATCATTGGTGCAACTTTGTATTTCAATTATATTGAAACTAAAGAAATAAGAAACACATCTAATTTATGATCTAAGGTATTTATTGCACCGAAGAGTAATGGTAGAAGAACCACACAAACGATCTGGCCCCGTCCAACGTTTAAACTGCCAAGTATTTGACCATATGACCTAGATATTGTAAGTTGCCACCAGTTTTCATGATAAACCAACACATGATTCGAACATTGTGGTGGAAACTATATGAGTATATGCTAACTATAGTGGTTGTCTCTCTAACTCTTAGAAATAAAGTACTCACGGTATAAGTACCGAATCTTCGAAACGCAAAAAAATACCAATTAAATTCTTCAGAACTCGTTAACCAATAATACTGTCAATACGGAGCCAAACAATCAACCTACTCTTTTCATTTTGGCCGGCTTGAGGCTAAAGTAAACTCTTGTACAACCGGTTAATAGTTTAACGAATGCTATGAGTAACGTGATGCAGGAAATGCTTTAAATGCAATCTATTGCAAGCTGTACTTAATAAACCATGAACTGTTTGAAAATATGTTTCTGGAACGCAAATGGCATTCGCCAACATAAAAAACGAACTCGAGTATATCCTAAAAAATCACCAAATAGACGTGATGCTGATTTCGGAAACACATTTATGATACTAAGGATGCCAGAGGCAGAGCATTTGAAGGCACGGCAATTTTAATAAAAACTCAAAGCCTTAAAGTTGAAAATCTTCTTCACCGCTTGCTCAGTGAACTATTATTCAACAATGAACACGCGTTGTCTTTACTGAACAATTGACGGCAAATTCCAATCTTATGAGATTGGTTCTTTAAAACATAAAAATTTTAACGTATATCATGTCTGCACCAAAATTATAAACTATTGGTATTGGTGGAAAAATATAATTAATTACCTACCGAGTGATCTGGTTGGGCGCATGTGCATTCTAGGAATCTTTAAGAATAAACCTTGTAATGCAATATCTAACTTTATATTACCTACTTAGGTGTTACACAGGAATTTTGAAATCCTTATACCTCATATACTCAAATTAAACGCAGGTGTGGTTCCAAACTGGTCAATGGTGGCATTAGGACCGGTCAAAATTTCAAATAAATATCATTTACCCAACAATAATTCAGGCGAAAATTTAAGCCATGAAAATATGTTCTGCTGAATGTTTGGGAAGGAGATTAAGGAGCGTTAAAATTACTGATATGTCAGATAACCAGATGGTACTTAGGGCCTTATCTTCCTATGAGATGAGATCTGGTATCGACGGCTGGGAACTAACGCGCAAATTGCTTAACTAATATAGGTGATCGGCGGGTTTTCATTGGTAGTGAACCTGTTATTATGAGTGGATCGCAATGCATTTACTCCTAATATTAATAATAATATATCTGTTACCACTTTGGCTAATAAATTTGTAGACAACACGTCACATTATGCAAGTTGTGATATGCAAAATTAATAATAATGACATCAATAAAATCGGCCCAATTATAGAGAATTACTATATCGTTTAAAGTGAGAAGACTGTTATATTCGTATTAATTATCCTAGACCTCGTATGTATCATTTATTACATTTTTGTAATATTAAAACTTTTTTAACACATTAAGAAGTCCTAGATGTATCCAGGAATATATGTAAAATAATTTTAATTTTAACTCAATTTACACAGTTTTGCACGTTTTTCACAATTCATTAAAAAGTGTTTTTCTTAAGCTGTGTTCACATTATGTGTATTTGTCATGTGGACTGTCACTTTTTCGCATGTCAAATTTGTACATATAGTCTGAACACCTTCAAACAATATCATATGTTATTTCTCTGTTCTATTTTCAAGTGACAAACCAAAATTAATTGAAATTTTAATAAATATAATTTATACCTAATAGTAAAACAAAAATACAAAAAAAAACTACACAAATTTATTATTAAAAATGGAGGGAAAAATTGCAAAGGAATTAACAAAAGTAAGTACATATGTATGTGATATAACCAACATATGAACAAGTAAATTTTAAATCATATGTAAAACTCAAATTTTGGCATACACATGAAATCACATATGGGTAGAAAAGTGACATTCCACATGACAAATACACATAATGTGAACACAGCTTTAGTATGGTATCTACAATCCCTTATTTTTCATAATAAGAAATCGACCGTTATAAATATGGCACTTAAAAATTCTCATCTTGAGATAGATTTACACGATTGAAATGTTCTTCAAAATGCTTCAAACTCGTGTAAACAGCAAAAATTCTTCAAAATTTATTTACTTAATAGTTATTACCAAAATTTGACAATACTTCTTTCATTATTTTTCATTTTATGACCCTTTAAATAAAATCATATTGAACATGCTGTCGGTTTTGCACACCAGTGTATATTGAATATTGCAAGTAATCTTTAAAAGTAAACGATTTACAACTTCTTGAAAAAATAAAACTTATATTTGTTTAAAACTGTAATAAATATTTAACAGCAATTAATAGAATCAACCTCTAATCAATAGTTGTTTTTTTTAAATAACAAATGGATAACAGCCCAACACGAAAAATGGTGCCTTAAATTTTCAATTCAATTTCTATACATCTTATATAGGGCTCCAATCACTCAATAACTGAAGAACATGTTAACCTATTTATGTATTTAGAAAAAAAAAAACAGAATTTAGCTACAATAATACATTCATGCTGCCCTAACATAATAATTACTCCACACAGAAGTTTTGGAGATATACCTGAATATATTACGAAAAAATATTATATAAAAATTTTTTTGTTTTTCAAAAATTCATAAAAAATAGAGATAGTAACAAAAGTTCCAACATTTTTCTTTAGCCATATAGACAGATATGTCCTGCATAAAATCCATGGATGCAAGAGTTTTGATTTTATTATTAATTTTGTGAAACTACATCGTAGTTTTTGCTTGTTGTTTTACAAAAATTTAATAAAAATCAATCAAAAGTACCACATACCTCTGTGAACTGTTGTATGTATAACGTATTTTCCTTTAATCATAAAGAGTTACTTTATTTTGAATAAAACCCACAGTTGTGAATGAATTTTGACAAGATATAGCTTACTATATGCGTAACATATTTTCCTGAAGGAAAATAATTTAAAATTTCTCGTCTTCTCTATTTTTTATGAATTTTTTAAAAACAACAAAATGTATAAAAACAAATTTTCCATCCAAAGTTGAGCGATATCTCCGAAAATACTCGAAATAATGTTAATGCAGCATGAAGATAATATTGTAGACGAATTTCGATTTTTTATTTTTACTGAATAGAATGAACCGTTTGTTAATTACGTTATTATAAATCGCGTAACCATGTAGTTTTCTTAAAAACATAATATCTCGAAAACTAGAGCTGATACAAAAAAAGTAAATTATAGGCATTGAAGCCCAATACTAGATGCATACAAACTGACTAAGAAACTAAAGAAAAAAAAATTCATTTTGTCGGGCTGTGTAATTTGTAAAAATAAATTGAAGATAAGAACAAGTTAGAGTGAGACTGTGCCGAATCTTTAATACCCTCCACCTAAACGTAATAAGAAATACTTTATAGGACTAGAATATCCTTATTCTGTGTTTCTATTCAGTCTTAGTGCAAATTTTATTAGTATTTTATAAATTGTTTGAAAGACAATTTTACGACCAACATAATTTCTTTTAAATGTTTTGAAATTTTATCTAATTTTGACCATTTATAATTTATGTAATTACCGATTCTTACTGTAATTTACAAAGTTTGGCTGATTTTCATAATAATCTTAAGTGTAATTTAATAATTTATAAAGTTAAAAAACATTTTTCTTTATTCACCACAAGTTAAGAAAAAGAGAGATACATATAAGGTTGGGCTTTTTTGTTTGAATTTGATCTCAATAATATTATTTACAAAAGATTTATGGGTGGCATAGTAGAAGTGGACCAATTATAGACTGATAGCTTCTAAATCCAGTATCCAGTAATGCGATTTGGTTGAAATTCATCTCAATAACGTTATATACAAGAGTTGTATGGTTGGTATGCTCGGAAGTGGACTTAATTCGGAAGCTATTGCCAATTATTTACTGACAGCTACAAAATCCAGTAGCATAATTGCCGTATAACCGATATTAGTATGATTTCTGGATTAAAATTACTGATCTATGTGAAAGTTGGTTAAATATCTATTAGATATTTTTGGGGGTTTGTTTGTTTTTCGGAAATGGTTTTTATATGGCAGCTATGACAAGTTATTGGCCGATCCTTCTAAATTTTGGAACAGTGATTTTTATGCATATGAGGATATTGCACGTTGAATTTCAACATAATAACGGTATATTTAAGATATATATTAGTATTAACGTGGATTTAGGAAGTGGACCTCATATGGGGAACATAGTCAAATATGGACCGATATTCTCAAAATTCAGCAGTTTAATTAAGGCATGTATGTAAATGATCCGTGTAAAATGTTGGGTTGGTACCGTTATTTATAAGAGATTTATGAGTATTAAAGTGATTTTCGGAAGAGGGCTTTATATGGAGGATGCGGTTAAAAATGGACCGAAATTCACAAAATTTTGTGGGATGATTTTTGTATAGTTTTAAGTCGGTATCGATTTGTACACGATATATATAAATATAAATGGCTTTTTCGGATGTCATCCTTATATGGAAGCTATGACCAATAATGGGCCGACCACCATTAAATTTAGTTCAACAATTTATTTATATCAAATTTTAACCGTTTAACATTATTTATACCAGTTTTATACGTATTTAAGTGAATTTTGAAAGTTGGCTTTATATGTGATCTATGGTCAAACATGGGCCGAACTAAAAATAATTTCTTTTTGCATGAAACTTATTCCTGCTGAATTTTGTATTGATATTCGAATTTTATAGGCATTTAGGTATAATTGAGCAATATTTCGAGAATATTTTTGTGTGGGAGATATGAGAAATCATGGACCTATTCTTACTATTTTCCTCACACTTTCTTCTTTTATCATAAAAACATAAAAAATGTTTAAAAATATCAATTTTTTATGAAGGTTGTCTTCCATTTTGATCCATAACTCTTGTTCCACTATAGCGATTTTGCTGATTTTCAATACCAAACTGCTTAGGAGAACTGATTTCGGTTGAGTCCTTTGGACGTGAGAGTGTTTTACACAGACAAACAGACGGACATGGCTCAATTGACTTAGAATTTTGTAAAGACCAAGAATATACATATTTAATTTGTTGGGTCCCAGATGAATATTTCTCAATGTTACACACGGAATGACAAACTTGTATACACCCTCATTCACCACTTATGGTGGTGGAGGGTATAATAATAATATTATAAAATATTTTCTATCACTAAAATGCATGATTGCTGGAAATTACTTTAGTTTGGAACACATTACTCATAGTGGAATTTATAACCATAACTGATTGAAATAATTGAAAAAATATTTACATTTGATTATTTTTAGTATAATGGAAGAATCCAAAGAAGGAGAAATCAATAAAGGCTTTTCCAAAGCAGAGGTAAATAGTATTAAACTTAATTAATTACAGATGCAATTTTGTTATCGCGTTGTATTCTTTTTTATAGTCCTTGGAAAATGGCCTCGAAAATTATAAGATTGAATTTGAAATTGCTGAATTTGTAGAAGAAAAAGAAATAAAACCAAAATCAAAATTGAAAATGTGGATTAAAACAACATTTTTATTTATATTACATGCAGCGGTGGGATCGTATTTCGGTTATGCAACGTATTATTATTTGGATGAAAGTAAGTGAAAACTAAAAATTAAAATAAAAATAAATCTTTCATACTTTGTTTATAATTTTCGCAGAAGACCAATGTTATTATGGCTATGAGTTGCAGTGTAAAATACGCTTCTGCAGTGGTTACGGATTTTTGGTATTATTGCTTGGTTTCAGCTATTTTGGGCTAATTTACTATTATATTATTAAGCCCACTTTGGGTAGACGTCTACATCGTCACTACTTAGCTCCACTCGAGAAATGGTGGATGAAAGTTAGTAGAACAAGGTAAGAAAGAGAAAGGAGTAGTAATGTAAATACATAGTGATTTAATGGAGAAAAATTAATTTAACTAAAATTCCTTAATCTTTAATCTCGTTCTTATCTTTTCAGATTTGTGTCTTCTCTTTTAATTGGTTTGCTTTTGATAGGACTGGCCATCTTTTTGTATTTTGAAACCAAAGATGAACCGCAAAAGTTGACCTCGCTCGTTGGACCCTGCTGCTTCATACTGCTGGGATATATTTTCTCCACGGCACGTTCTGCCATCCAATGGCGTATCGTTATAACCGGTATAGCCTGCCAGTTTATTTTGGGTATCGTGTGCATACGATGGAGTGTGGGCCGTAGCATATTTGAGTGTATTGGCAATAAGACGGCCACATTTTTGGCCTTTTCCGATGAGGGCAGTCGCTTTGTCTATGGCAATACCATAATCGATGAGGGCGTATTCGCTTTTGCCATATTAACGGTGATATTCTTCTTCAGCTTCTTTATATCGATTCTATACTACTTGGGCGCTATGCAATGGGTGGTTTTAAAATTGGGTTGGATTTTACAACAAATGCTAGGCACAACAGTGTGTGAAAGTGTAACAGCTGCCGCCAATATATTTTTGGGAATGTCAGAAAGTCCTCTGCTAATACGTCCATATATTAAAAAATTAACCGCTAGTGAAATACATTCTATTATGGTTTCGGGTTTCGCTACAGTTTCGGGTACAGTTCTGGCCGCATATTTGAGTTTCGGTGCTTCACCGGCTCATTTGATAACATCAAGTGTTATGGCAGCACCTGCCACCTTAGCCATCTCAAAGTTATATATGCCCGAAACGGAGGAGAGTAAAACTACATCAGATAACATTGAATTAGAGAAATCGTAAGTATTTGCTTTTATAATATTGCTACGATCTTATTGAATAATTTGGCATATTTGTTGATTTCAGTGAACACTCTTCGATTTTGGATGCTGCCTCGAATGGAGCCAGTAATGCTGTACCAATTGTTTTGGGTATTATTTCCAACATAATTGCCTTTGTGGCTTTTATAGCCTTTATAAATGCCGTGGTCAATTGGTTTGGCACATTAGTGGGTGTAAATGACATTGATTTCGAATGGATTTTCTCGAAATTATTTATTCCTTTAGCTTGGGCCATGGGTGTGCCATGGAATGATTGTAATGCGGTGGCCAAAGTAGTGGCTACTAAGTCGATAATCAATGAATTTGTGGCATATGAAAAATTGGGCGTTTTAATAGCCTCTAAAGCAATAACGGTAAGTGGATTCTTATAAAATTTCCAAAAGTTAGTAGTATCTGATCATTTTATTAAGATTACATGTCTCCAAACAAATTCAGCGGAGTAACTTTTTCTAGTCAGTTTAAATATGTATGTACATATAAAACAAGACATAAAATATTTAGGAGTATAGCCAAAAAATGTGTATGACAGCAAAAGTGTCTGTGTCTAGAAAAAACTCTTCGAAACAAGATCCAGAAAGATATATGCTTTTTTTGGTTCCGTTTTATAATAGACAATTTTTTTTCATTACCACCAATAGAAAAATTAATAGAAATATAAAATGACATATTTTAAAGAAAAGTTTACTGAACTGCTAGCTATGCGTCAAAAGTCGAATATGTCGACATGTCATTAAAACTGGGATCAAATGTTATCTCCGTTTATGCGTAGGTTCTGACTGGCATGTCTCGGGGAGCTTCCAATTATGTGATGTCAAAGTTTGCAGAACTTCTTCGGTGGCATAAAAAATTTTATGTTGCCTCAATATGACGTGATGTTCCTTACGCGGTAAAACCTTTGTCTCCTCGTAAAGGTGATGTTCGCAGTTAATTTGCATGCTGCCTGTTAATATATGTATTAGTAAAACCTTTCGAAACAATTTAATTGATGATTTTATTATTATTTTTAATTTCATTAAAGGCACGTAGTGCTGGTATCGCAACATTCGCAATCTGTGGCTTTGCTAATCCCAGTTCACTGGGTATATTAATCGGTTCCCTGGGAGCTATAGCACCTAACCGCAGAGGTCTTATAACGGCAGTAGCTATTAGAGCTTTTATTGTCGGCAGTATAGTGTGTTTTATGTCAGCCAGTTTTGCCGGTAAGTCTAGTCATTATTTATTTTATATTAAATTATATGTTTTATATTAAAGTTTGTTTACTAAATTCATTATTGCTATTATAAAAATTTTGTTTACCTTAGGCATTTTAATACAAAATAAAGAGGAGGAAGAAAGTTATGAACGGATATTAAACTCGTTGCAACGTAAAAATATAAGTATAGCTTTATTTCAAAAGCAAAATTAGTTAATTAGTTAAGAAGTTATTTCAACTGTAAATTTATTATTTAAATTAACCTTGCCGTTTTATTGTAGTTGTACTGATTTATTTTTAAGCTCAAAATTTTGTATATAAAATTTAAGTATAATATGTTTTGTATATTACAATTACATGTATGTATATTCAATGATAACAATAAAAATTCCTTTGATGTACAATTTAATTTGTTAAACATTTGTCTATATTATTTTTAATTTTTTTCATTAATTCAAAATCTTTTGCGTCGAATGCTGAGCGTTCAAAATTTAAAAGTTTTTGAGAATTTAAGTTTAGGTCATTTAAAATAAATTTAATGTTTGAAAAATTACCTTCATCCAGACGAGGTTTTTTCTTGATTTGCTCGTGGTGGCTCCGGAGGCTACTTGATTGTTCACAGGTCTTGGTTACATCTTTAAAAACTTTGATATCTATTGATTTATTAGGTAATGCAGCATGTTCTATAAGATTTATTATGCTAGTTGTCATTTTATTAGAGTTATTTAAAGCTTGTAATAATTTAGTAGATTGAGGTTTAAGTTTCAGCAAAAATTCTATTAAAAATACACTTTGTATACTACTGCAATGCTTTTCGTGCTCCAATAAATACGTCAATAGTTTGTCATTAAGCTGCTGATTTTGTTTTAAGCAAAAAATTCTTAAACATTGATTCGCAAATTCTCGAAATCTTGCAATTTGTATAGCTGATAAAGAAAATAAGCCAGTAAATGTGGATAATAATTTTTCATTTAGGTGATTATCAATAAGTTGTGGTTTGAAAACACAAATTTCCAATAAGTTTAGCTAAAAATAAAATAGAACTATAAACTATTCAACCTTATACAAATATAAATTTAAGTTAAAACACTCTTACCAACTCCTTGTAAGCCCATCCATTTAAACGCCGTTCTTCCATATTCTGAAGATTTTTAACTAAATTTGTTTGTAAATATTGCAGACTTGGTTCAGTTTCTTTGCCACATAATAACAATATAATTTCAATATTTTCAAACTTATTGTAGAAGTGTTGCTGCAGCTTAGCCTCGGTTATACTGTCAAAGTACGTTTTAAGCAAAACTTCAATTAATTTTTTATATTTTCTGAATCTGTCACTGGACTTGTTTAATTTGTTCCACATTTTAATCCAAAACTCCAAGCAATTTATATTTACAACACTTTTTCCTTGGTTGAAAATGTATCTGAAATTAAGAGTATTTTTAAAAAACAAATAAATCATTGCTAAATGTCCTTTAAAATATGCAAATATGCAAAAACCAACCGCACGCCACAAAACAAGCATATTAATTCTGAGTAATAAAAAATTAAAAACAAAACAGCGTTTAAATTAATTCTGTGTAATAATAAAATTAATTTATGCAAATATCCTATAAAAAATTTAACACAATTTTGATAGTCACAAACTGAATTATTAAAATCTTAATTTTTGGGATATCTTGTGGAATACATTTTATTGTAGATGTGTAATAAAATTTTTGCTCCATACAAATTGTTTATAATATT
The DNA here is from genome assembly GCA_950370525.1 of Bellardia bayeri. Classification (NCBI taxonomy): domain Eukaryota; kingdom Metazoa; phylum Arthropoda; class Insecta; order Diptera; family Calliphoridae; genus Bellardia; species Bellardia bayeri. Next base: position 44,971,607 of record OX493268.1, on the reverse strand, counting down.
ACCTGTAATAAATATTTAAGATTTCCATACTGGCATAAGCTCGAATCCACGATGAATTCACCACATATTCACACAGTTTTTTATGCAGCTCATTAGTAGTATCCAAAGCAGTAAATACAACGAAATATTCCATTATTTTGATATATTTGTCCCCATCGACGAATATTAAAGGACCTTAAATACAACATACATATGTATATGAGGTATCGAAATATTTAAATTGATATTTATAAAATTAATGAACTGAATTTTTTCAATTTGTTGTCTATTAACTTATAATATAAAATATTAAATGATAATTAATCCGACTTTTTATTATTTAAAATAGATTAAAGTGTACGAAAAAATGTTTTGAATATTTTACAACTAATATTTATATTAATTGAAAATACCTATTATCAAATATATTCCGTATCGACAAATATTAATTTTAGAATTTACAATTTTTGTTGAAAATTTTAATAAATTATAGATTTCAACATTTTGTCATAGATAAAGAATTTCAAATATAAAAATTATGAACAAATTGTATATGTAAAACTGGCGTTGCCCGGATGTTGATTATATTTTATTCCTCCATCTCTGATCATTTTAAATTTTGAATTTGACGTGAATGTGTTCCGGAATACCAATCAATGCTAAATAGGAGAGGAACACATTCACATGATCAATTATTTAAAAATTTATCGAATGGCATATTTAAATTTGCAATTCGTAGATTGTTGATCAAATTGTTCGACGATTTGAGAACTTACATATCAAATTTGATTAGTTTACATGGTTCATTTAAATGTTTGCGTCTTATGTGCTTATAAAGAAATCAATATTCAACATTAAATTAGTTTTAGTTTTTTCTTTTTTTGAAACGAATCTGTTAAAAAAATTAAAACAATATTATCTTTGTATTCAGTTTATATATTTATACATTAAATACGGGATGCTCTATTTAAATAGAAAAACTACATTTCTAATAAAAATGTTTGTATTTGTACAGAGCCACAACACAAAGTCTATCACCAAAATTCTAAAGTACCAAAATTTTTAAGTATTTACTCTATTTTACTTGAATCTCCAAACTAGGGATGCCAAACGAGACTGGATTTGTATATACCTTGATTCGGGATTTTAAAAATGTTAATCCTGCGATTTCGAGATTTTTGTTTCAAATTAAAACTAATTGGTTTATTAATAATAAAAACTATTTATTTCATAAAAGCAACTTACATATATTAAATATAAATATGTTTAACAAACAAACATTTGTTGGCCTAATAGCTATAATTTTTAAATTTACTAAAAGTTTATAAAGCAAATTTTGTATTTTATAAACCATTAATAATTTTAAAATATTATCAGCCATGTCACGGAATTTAATTCCGTTCGGAAGTGGAATTAATTCCACTTTTTGAATCTATTCCCAAAAAATTGTTCGTTTTACTTTTTCTATAGAAACAAAATACGGAATTAGTTCCACTTCCGAACGGAATTAAATTCTGTGACATGGCTGTATAACATGTCATTAATTTAGAAGCAATAATTCGGTCCTAAAAAAGCTTCTTAAAAATATTAAGGCATCTAGAGTAAAGAGAATCTTCATTTAATTTTTTTACAATTTTTTTACAATATGAAGCTGACGAAAAACATCATTTGCAATCAACACTTGTATGCAAAATTGTTAGCAAATTATTGTATGCTGATTACATTTTTCATCCTCCGAAACAAATAATTATATATATTTCTTATTTAATATTTGATTCCATATCATTGCAGACATTGTTGTGGGGAGCTTTTACATATTTCAATTACATTCATTATTTCATTCCTTTCGCAATCAGTTCATTAATTTTCAATAACAAATATTTCAAATTCACTCTTCAATTTTGGATTAAAAAAAATATAAAAGCTCTGAGTAACTCTTTCGTAATTTCTCGTTTCACCAATTCATGGCTTAATATGCAATCACTTTTTGATATCTCTTTGAGCTTAAATAAAAGTGTAACATCGGCAGAGATTCATATCACTGCGACTGTTACTTTAACCGGATTTAAAATGACAAATATTTGTTTAAGTAAAACAAATTCTTCATCTGTCATCTGTTAAGCTTTAAAATCCATTAAAGCTTTTTTGTAGGTATTTCTAATTCCAAAAACCGTAGCCAGATCAAATAGTGTGTTCGGGTTTATCAATCCATAATTAATTTTTATTCTTTCACCTTTATTTCTTTAACATACATTTGTAAAATTTTAATTTTTGTGGGTGATTTTTTAAATAATTTTAAAATGTTTCTGACCTTTTCAATTAGTCATTTAATGTGGTATCTGTCATTAGATCTCTCTTATTTTCTTTTATTCAAAATATTAAAAAACATTGATTTATGTTAAGTGAAGTGATGTTAAGTAAGTGAAGTGACGTTTAGTGAAAAATTTACAATGTGAAGACAAACATCAATTGAGACTGGCTAAATCATAATAAAATTACATAGAAAAGGTGAAATATGTAAAATCGACAAGTACCTATAATAAACAAAAAAATGCTGTTGCTTTTTCTAATATATTTTGTTTTAAATATGTACTTGTACATTTTAAAGCAATATCAGGTATTTACTTTATATTGACGCTCACAGTATGGATTATTAGTAATAATTATTGTGCAATTTTTATTATTCCGTCAAAATTGGCAACATTTACCGCCATAAAAATCTTTTAAATATTATTATTAATAATAATAAGTTACTATAGGTTCCCCAACCATAAAAAATATTTTATTTTATAAGGTCCCATTCAGGAACAACATATATATGTGCATATGTATAAAAAAATAAAAACATTAAATAACATTACATTACATTGACTCAGAAAAGTGGCGCAAAAGTTTTAGGCAAAATACGTTGTTACAATGCGTAAAAAGGCGCAATGGCAGTGGTAATATGTTCCACTTTCCAAAAAAAGAGGAATTAATTTTGGGTATAAAAATTTGTGGGTTTCTAGTAGATCACATAAATAAAAAAAGCATTATATAGAAAAAGTGGTTTGCTATCCTTAATAACATTGTAAAATAGTATATTTCTATATTTCAAAAAATCATCAAATGTGAAACCAAGAAAACTGCGAACGTAGTTTGAAATATGTTCACGGGGCCTTACATTGTATACGAAACGAACAACTGATTTAACCAAACGATTAATCCTACGCAATTGAATAGAATAGGTCCCAGAAAAAACTTCTAGTCCATACAAAATCTGTGACATCAACAATGAATATGCCAATTTATACCATATATGCATAGGTCAGTCACTGAATTACAAGAAGCCCACTTAAAAACACGTTCCAGACAAAAATTAATATTGTTTTGTAACACTTCAGGGAAATCAATACTACTCCGAAAAAGCAAGAAAATGTCATCAGCATATATAAAAGATTTACATATCGGAGAGGCAATAAAATCTGGTAAGCTATTCATATACAAAATAAATAGAAGTGGGCACAATACAGATCGCTGTGGGACGCCAGATAAAAGAGTACGCAAGGAAGAACACTGTCCACCAAAAACAACATATTGAGACCTATCTGTCAAATAAGAGTAAATAAGACGACATGCAGTACTAGTGAAATTAAATTCATCCCTCAGCTTTCTAACCAAGAAATTGAATTAAAAGCTTTAGAAAGATCTAAAGATATAAGTACACTCAATTCACTGGCATTAACATTTTTCCTAATGTGATCCGTAATATCCAGAAGCATTTTTTTTTTGGATGAAAGTATCTGCTCCTTAATAATATGTTCAAAAACTTTAGATAACACTGGTAGGATAGAGATAGGTCTTCTGGGTCATGAATAACTTTAGCCTTAGGAATTGGAATAATACGAGAAGTCTTCCAAAGGCTAGGGAATGAAGATGTCGTCAAAATGTCGTTAAATAAATCAATTATATAATTAGAAAGAAGTTTAGTTTAATCCTTGCTTGATGTGACTTGAGGAGATTAACTCGTTTTTATTTAATAGAATAATTATTAATTTCATAATCGAACTGTTAATTTTTACTTCTTGATAAATTTTAGTTAGGCTCGAGTTCATTAAATTTAATTTTCATTAAATTATTTTTACTGAAGTTACAACTTGAAAAATTTATTATTAAAAAATGTTTGATAATTTTTCTTGACTGGGGATCGAACCTGGGTTGTTGAATTTACATATGTTTCGAGAAATCCCACTTTCTCTCATCAGAATTCTTTGCGTTCTACCACCTGCACCACTGCGGTGCCGGTCAGCCAATAGACAAACATCAATCCTTTAACCAGTGTTAGTTCTGGTAGTTCGAAGTTTTTGCTGTAATTATCATTCTTTATTAATTTCTATTCATACCTAGTTGTTTTTTCCTTTTTCTTCAGTTTTTCGTATTCATGTCGAGACTTTGTCTCGAAAACTTGAATACATTTGTTTTTGTTTATTATGTTTTTTTATACACTTTTGTACAACATGTAAACGTTATGGCTTGTGCCCTAGCTATTTTTATAGAATAATTATTAATTTCATAATCGAACTGTTAATTTTTACTTCTTGATAAATTTTAGTTAGGCCCGAGTTCATTAAATTTAATTTTCATTAAATTATTTTTACTGAAGTTAGGAATTACAACTTGAAACATATGTAAATTCAACAACCCAGGTTCGATCCCCAGTCAAGAAAAATTATCAAACATTTTTTAATAATAAATTTTTCAAGTTGTAATTCCTAACTTCAGTAAAAATAATTTAATGAAAATTAAATTTAATGAACTCGAGCCTAACTAAAATTTATCAAGAAGTTTTTATTTAATATTATTAAATTGTAATTATTTCTATTGTTCTATTTTTATAAATTTGTATGTAATCTCTTTGCGAGTAGTATAATTGGAAACGATTATGGGCTTTTGGCTAGGATTCCATAGCTGAGTGAATTAAATAAATAAATCAAAAAATCTTAACTGTTTAAGAATTCAACTCTAACGCACTGACCATTTTGGTGTTTTTAAAAAATTGTTCTATATTATCAAAATTAAAACGAATTCAGGGTTTTTGGACATATTTAAATAGAAAAGATTTGTAGGTTATTTTAAATTAAAATCTGATGATATATTCAAATAACAGATTAATAATAACATCAGTATATAAAAACAATTTGATTCACCACTTGCTAACATTAAATGAATATACCATTTTATAAGGATATTTGGTTTAACTATAGAAACAAAAATTACGTTTTATATTTTGATTAAATTTTTGTCGCATACGTTATGTTTAAAATTATAAATACCTTCAAATAAACAATTATATAACTTCAAGAGCACATCTACATCTGGCATAATATTCGAACGATTTTTACAACGCCCTTCAATGTTGACTTTTAGATAATCCAAAACTAAATCGCAAGATTTAAAATTATCCACATCATTTCTAAGGTGTTGCAGAATAAACTGTAATAGATTTTCAAATATGTAAAATATTAATATATTCAACAATAACAATTTCGAAAACATACCTCCTCCATACCATTTTTGCTATAAATTAGTAAAAGTATATCATATATACCTTTATTAATAAATAATTCTATTTTTGGATTATCGTTTTTTCCCATTTTACTAAAAAAGACAAATCTGCAAATACAAGACATACTGATACGTATACTTTTTAAGTTTAAACTTACTGATGGGATAGAGTATATAATTCAATAAATTCGTTAGTGGCTGGAAATGTGTTCGTTTTATCCTTGGAATAATTAATAATCAATCTAAGAATTTTTAAATAAAATTCAGCTATTTGTAGCAAACTGTTATTACTTGAGGTTGGGTTCTGAAAAATGTTTAAATGAAATGAATTAGTTGAATGTAGTTTAAACGTAGAACAGGCAAATGACCAGATGTCGTTTTAACATGGGGAAAAAAGGAAATAAATCTATAGTTTCTAAACGCATACATATAGTAAAAAAAATAGACACAATTTCCTATACATTGATAATACATATGTCTTCCTTTTCTTTCAAACGTGTCAAATTAATTTGGAAATAATTAACAACTCATAGTGAACATGCAATTTTGCCCCACTTTGGGGACCTTTGGTACCGCCCCTGGTGGATTTATAAGGTTCAAATTCAAAATTTAAACTCGACAATGCTTCCTCTCTAGGCATATGAGATTTTATAGCAATCGGACTTACCACTTAGAAATTACTGATTTATCTCCCTTTGTTCAAATTCCCCATTTGTGCGACGTCCATTATTTAAAATAGAATTTTTATTTTTATATTTTTAAATACATTTGTATCACATTTCTTGCGTGATTTTTTTAAATTATTTGTATTTGTCACATGTATGTACTTTGTTTTGCTAGAAAAGTAATTGGTTCAAAAATTACTCTAGAAATATATTGCTTTCCAACACACATTTTGAAAATATACTGCAGAGAAAATTAGATTTATTTTATAAGTATGTAAATGTTAAAACAAATATTTTAAACACATATGTATTTTGCAAACTGCTGCTGCATGTAATAGCGCAATTCGTCATCATCTTTTATATAGAGTTTCTTAACAATCCAAAGAATACTTTTAGATAGTCTATCTTGGAGCACTCTAATAGACATATGTACATAGTATAACAAATTTAAGAACAAGGGTTTTCTTTATAATATACCATAAACAACACTAAACTTACTCGATTGTAGAGTCGTATAATTTGATTCAGTTCCTTAAATATGCCCAATATTGCCTTATCATGCCAATGATTTTCTTTAGTAGTACAACTTTCAATTTTAATAGCAGAAAAATGTCCATGACAATTATTATATTTTTCGCTTAATTTGGCTACAGCACGCCAAGTTTCAATAGATGTTTTAATATCAGCCGACGAAATCAAACTGCCAACATCACATAGTGATGATATAACTTTAAAAACAAAAACCATTTCAAGTTGTTAAGAAATTTTTAAATTCAAGAATAACAAATCTTACCTTTAGTAAAGCTTTCAAACTCGTTGGCGTCTCTAATGGACATTTTTAATATGAAACTGTTGGTCAGGCTTAATATTAACTGTTGCAGGCTCAATAAGCTTTTTAGATTTCTAAAAATTTGTAATTGATCTTGGCTAAATATACTATTTATAGAATATCAATGATCTCATGTTGACACCACTAACAGACAAATCAAATATTTATGGCAATATCACTCTAAAAGAGAAATCGTTTACCAGATCACGTTAAAATAAATCAAGGCTGAGTACTAAATTCGGCGTTGTCAAATGTTATACTTGATATTAATAGAATATACACAATATTTCAAAAAAGTATTTTTAACGAAAGCATGTTTTTGTCACCCCGAATTGAATGCTTTATTGAGTATGTGCTGATCATGGTTAAAGGTGTTAAAGTTGTCAGTTACGTGGTCTCAGCATGTGCCCATTGATAAAAATGTTTTTAATATGTATATCTTACCTCTTGTTTGCAAATTTGCAAGTTTTAATAATTATTTCCAAAACAAATGTTAATATTAAACTTATTATTCGGATATCTAGGCAGGTGATTACTGTTTCCAACCATTTTAGCAATTCCTGGGTATCCAACCACCACTGTTCGAGTTGCGTCTCATTTGGGGCATTTTGATTTTTAACAAACTTAAAATATAGTAAAGTATTTTACATTTTTTACTAGTAACAGGTATTAATATTTATTAAAAGTATTAATAAATAAAATAAGGTTTTTTTTATAGATATAACAATTTAGATTTCTTATAATTAATTTCTTATAATTAACAATATGAATATGATTTCAAAGTGCTTAGAAATAATTAATAATTTTTTTCTAACAGAATATAAACCATTCATATTGTAATAAAAATAACCTAGTTATTACCATTTACCCGGTCATCATTCAAAAAAAAAAACAAATTTTTATTGTTACACAATTTTTGCATGCAAATGTTGTTTTAAGAACTATTTTCTACACAGGCATTTTCTCATTAAATGGTCAGCACAGCTTTGCTATTTTTCTATCGCCATTAATGTTTTATATATGCATACAAATTTATATTTATATACATATGTAGGTATATAGATAAGAATTATTTGTAATGTATCGGTCTAATTTTGCATCAGTTAGATATAAAATATATATCAAATGAAAGGTTGGAATGTTGTCTATTTATTACTAGATACTTTTTTGTACCGTTATCTCGATGAATTTTCGAAATAACGGGACTTTTGTAAAAAGTCTGCCTAAGAAAAATTACATTTTTTGCAATTTTTCTTAATGGATTAATAAAATGGGTTATTTTATACATCATTGGAGAGGTATTTCAAATGATATACATATATATTGCCAAGATCGGTTCAGAAATCATAGAGATATAGTAATATATAATTTAACGAACGGTGACTTATACCCAACATAAATTTAAGCCGCTATTTTATTCAAATAAAGTATTTATTTCACTATTAATCCCACGAATAAAGTTTAGATGTATCTATTGAATTTATCTAACATAGGTGTAAGACGAATATGTATGTATATTAAAAATCTTGCTGTACGAATTTAGCTTGGAGCTACTGTACGAACTTATGTATATACATATGTACATAAGTACATATAGTTTTAAATGCCGATCTAATGAACATTAGTTACCTGATGATAACTTTAATACACACTTACTTTTTTCAATACATTGTTCAAGTGCTCAATAATTCTGTGCCAATCTTTGCTGGAAAATTCCTCAACATTATAAACTTTGAAAAGTTTTTGCGCCCAGACATTATAAATTTCACTTGGAGGAGCAGAGCTTTTCTCACAAATGCGCAATGCACTGTATTTATCAACACACACGGAAATGTCAGATATATCTAATTGTCGAAGTTCCTCAAATGTTATTAAAATATCTTCGTCATTTATAGTGGACATGGTAGTGTAATATCAGTAAAACAATTATATTATTGTTTATATATTATAGTTTTTAAAATTGCAATTGTTTACATTGATTTATTGGCGCGCCAAAAACAGAATGAATGAATACAGAGATGATAAAAAATTATAAACAACAGCTGTTGTATAACAAGTCTGTTTTTAGTAACAAACATTAATATTGATTGTGGTATTAAAAGTTATCGAAATTTACAAATTATACCTAGATGTTTAAATAAACAAGTCAGATGCAATAATTGGCTGTGCCGAATGTTTAATACCCTCCACGTAAACATAATAAGAAATACAAAAAGTACACTGGTTATAAGATTAATATATTCTTATTCCGTGTTTTTTCTTCAGTCTTAGCGCAAATTTTATTATTATTTTATAATTTATTTTAAATGTTTTTAAATTTTATCTAATTTTGACCATTTATATTTGATGTTATTACCGATTCTTACTATAATTTACAGATATCATAATAATATTGACTGTAATTTAACAAAGAGAGTATAAACAAGTAAGTCTGGCAGAATTATTGAAGATTTAGATCCCGAAGATATTTGGTGATATTCAGAAAATTGATTTCAACAGACAGACGGACATGGCTTAATAGGATCCAGAATATATATACTTTATAGGGTCGGAAAATTATATTGTGGAATGACAAACTTATATATACCCTTCTCATGAAGGTGAAGGGTATAAAAAGGGTAGATATATGGTGAGGCTTTTTTGTTTGAATTTGGTCTCAATAACATTATTTACAAGAGATTTATGGGTGGCATAGTATAAGTGGACCAATTATGGACTAATAGCTTCTAAATCCAGTATCCAGTAATGCGTTTTGGTTGAAATTCATCTCAATAACGTTATTTACAAGAGTTGTTTGGTTGGTTGGTATGTTCGGAAGTGGACTTAATTCGGGAGCTATTGCCAATTATTGACTGACAGCTACAAAATCCATTAGCATAATTGCGGTATAAACGATATTAGTATGATTTCTGTATTAAAATTTCTGATACACATATATAATTGTTGGTTCGATAACACCATTTATTAGACATTTTTGTGGGTTAAATTATTTTTCGGATATGGTTTAGATATGGCAGCCGATCTTCTAAATTTTTGGTACAGTGATTTTTATGCATATGAGAATATTTCACGTCGAATTTCAACATAATAACGGTATATTTAAGATATACATACATATGTATATTCACAAAATTGTGTAGGATGATTTTTGTATATCCCTGATACTACGTTTAGGGTCTTTTTATGACCCAAGTCGTATTTAACATAGCATAACTTGTAAAAAAACGTGTTTGTCCGTCACACCGACACACAATCACTCTAACGACGATCACAAGCCCTAAAAATATTTTGGAAATGTACAAATTTGAATTTTCTCAATAAAAAAAATGTGAGGTCAAAATATGACCCGAACATAGCATGTGTATTTTTTTCTAACATAGTAGCAGGGATATATGTAAATGATATGTGCAAAGTTTTGAGTCGATACCGATATCTATACGATATATATAAAGATAAATGGCTTTTTCGGATGTGGGCCTTATATGGGAGCTCTGATCAATTATGGGCCGACCACAATAAATATTAGTACAGCAAATTATTTACCTATAAGGATTATTTGGGTCAAATTTTAACCGTCGAACATTATTTATACCAGTTTTATACGTATTTAAGTGAATTTTTAAGTGGACTTTATATGGGGTCGTTGGTCAAACATGGGCCGAACTAAAAAAAATTTCCTTTTACGACTTATTTTTGCATTAAACTTATTCCTGCTGAATTTTGTATTGATATTCCAATTTTATGGCATTTATTTATAATTGAGCAATATTTCGGGAAAATTTTTGTATGGGGGCTATGAGAAATCATGGACCTATTCTTACTATTTTCCTCACACTTTCATCTTTTATCATAAAAACAACGCATACAAAATTTCATGGTGTTATCTGAAATAAATATCAAAATATTGCAATAAAATGGACAAAAAATATCAAATTTTTATGGAGGTTGTATTACATTTTGATCCATAACTCTTCTTCTACTATACCGATTTTGGTGATTTTCAATACCAAACTGCTTAGGTTTTTTGGAAACTTTGTTGATTTCGGTTGTGTGCTTTGGACGTGAGAGTGTTTTATACAGACAGACAGACAAACGGACAAACAGACAGATGGACATGGCTCAATCGATTTAGAATTTTGTAAAGACCAAGAATATATATGAGTATTTCTCAGTGTTACACACGGAATGACAAACTTATATATACCCTCATTTACCACTAATTACATAAAGGGTGGTTAAATTGTAAGGGCCGATGTTGAATGTGAACCACACCTAAACGCCAAGCTTTTTTCCGAATTTTATTTGACATTTCTCTATTTCAGACTTACTCAATTTGAACCATGGAGAGATACACAATCCAACAACGTGTTAAAGTTATCCAGACTTATTATGAAAATGGGCGTTCAAATCAAAATGCATATCGTGCACTTCGTGATTTTTTTGGTCAATTTGAACGTCCAAATGTGCGTACAATCGCAAAAATCGTGGAAAAATTCGAGCAAACCGGGTCTGTAGAAGATGTGAGAACACCAGTGCATGCTCGTACTGCAGAAAATATTGCTGCTGTTCGCGATAGTGTGGCTGAAGAGCCGTCCACCTCAACTCGTCGTCGTGCCCAACAATTACACCTCTCATGCTCGTCGTTGATGAACATTATGCATAAAGACTTGCATTTACACGCTTACAAGGTGCAATTGGCTCAAGAACTAAAGCCTCTTGACCATTCCAAACGTCGTGAATGGGCAGAATGGTGGCAAGAAATGGCAACAGTGGATGATCAATTTTCACCTCAGTGGATTCATCAATAAACAGAATTGCCGCATTTGGGCGAATGGGAATCCAAGAGTGATTGTCGAAAAACCAATGCACCCACAAAGAGTGACTGTTTGGTGCGGTTTATGGGCTGGCGGCATCATCGGGCCGTATTTTTTCCAAAATGAGGCCGTTCAGGCAGTTACTGTGAATGGTGTTCGCTATCTTGAGATGATAACGAACTTTTTATGGCCCGAATTGGAAGATATGGATGTGGACGATATGTGGTTTCAGCAGGACGGTGCCACTTGCCACACAGCTAACGAAACAATGGCTCTTTTGCGCAACAAATTCAATGGCCGTGTTATCTCACGTAATGGCGATGTCAATTGGCCGCCAAGATCATGTGATTTGACACCATTGGACTTTTTTCTTTGGGGTTATTTGAAAGAAAAGGTGTACGTCGATAAGCCAGCAACAATTCAAGAGCTAAAGGATGAGATAATTCGGCACATTAACGGCATAGAACCTCCATTATGCCTCAGGGTCATCGAAAATGTGGACCATCGGATGGAGGTGTGCCGCCGTGGTCGCGGCGCCCATCTGGCCGATATTTTGTTCCATACATAATTGAGTAATACCAATATATCATAATAAAATAAAATTACAATAATTTCCTAAATAGTTTGTGTTTTATTCAAAATCAACATCGGCCCTTGAAATTTAACCACCCGTTATATAAGATTTTTGATGAAAAATTATATTTTGTGGTGTAATATAGGGTGGTACTAAAAGCTAATAATCGATTTTCGACCAACTAATTTCATTTGGATTTCAAAAGTCCATTTTTTAATAATAGCTCTGCATTTTTTCTTACATATACATACATAGGTACATAAAAATATTTAGCCTTATAAAATGAGGTCCATATTAAATATTAATCATATATTGTAAATTTTTATGAAAATATAAAATTATATTCAGGCATGTGATGGAAATCGATATCGAAAACGAATCAGTTTTGAAAATACATTTTAATGGATTTATAATCTAATTTTTAAAATTTTTGTTTTAAGATTCTCTTTAGTAGCCCAATATCTTTATATTTTATGTGATATAAGTTTTTCAATACAGAAATATTACGAAAAAAATTGACTTCTAAAACTCATTCGTTTTCGATATCGATTTCCATCACATGCCTGATTATATAGCTTAATTGTTGTTAATAATCGATTTCAGAATTAAAATTATTATGTATGTATGTATAATCGATGACGACAAAATCTTTTTCCGGAAATTGATTTACCAATCACTAGGTATATGATTTTTAAAATAGATGTGTTTTATAATTTTCATACGTCTACTTATTTATAAAGAGAAAACAGAATAAACAAGTAATAATAATATTTGAAGTAAATTTCACCTAGATTCTATATTAATACTGACCAAAATATGTATTGTGATGTATAGTGAATCAATTTTTTCATATACAATGTAACTATTTCGATCAGAAACTTTTTACCAATTGGACATTAATATTAGCAATAACTATTTGTGGCAAATTATTTCAAGGCCATAACGTGTTTTAATTGTTTCTAAATTACTGTATAAAATTTTGTTTCGATATTGATGTTAAAAGATAGATATGTAGGTTAGTGTGTTTTTGGAAAGTGGTCCTTATTGAGAGCTATGGCTTATAATGGGCCGATCTTCATAAAATTCGATACGGCGATTTTTATATACATATATGATGATTATTGTTGCCGAATTTCAAAATGATAATGATGTTTATTAGATATTTATACGATTTGAACACAAGTTACTTATCGTCCGTCCGAAATCCACCAGTGTCTGTTCCCATATTGGGCGGCTGGTGGTCTGCATCTGTCTTTCCCATGTGGGGCGGCAGTTTATCAACACCTGGCAGCAGGTATAAAATGCACCCATCTTTTTGTCCGAAAGGACCATGAAAGGCAAGCAAGACTCATGCCCCTCGTACCCGGGCCAGGGCTTCATAGTCTCCGGGGACCCTACTCCCACAGCGACGGTATCGGGCTGTAGCGAGTAGAATGCTACTGCTACTCAGGCTAGTCAGGTGACTCCACCGGGCCAGATTAGTCTGCAAGCTACTGGTGTCGCAAGAAGCCAATCTGGCACACCCAGGTTGGTGGAATGTATTAAAAAAAGGCGAGATGCCTCTGTATTTCTCTGAGGCATCTCGCCTCAGCCGCTCAAGTCCGCGCCGCAAAACCGGTTAAACCCCCTGCTTCGGGTACTTGTGTGAAGGAAGCGACTAAGTCGCCCCAAACAGCAGTCTCCTATTTGCCCTTTGTGCAGACAGGGACAGTGATGAAACCCTCCTGTCCTGACGCTGCATCACCCTCTGCCAATACCGGAGCAAATCGCTTCCCTTAACTGGGTCAAAGCCCACATAGCTGGTCTGCAAAACGCACCTCCTCCTGCTGAAGATACAGCAGTGCCTAAACGGCAGCGTTCAGAGCAAGAAGCGGCAGTCAAAAGCCAGCAACCAGGAGCTAAACGCTAGAAACATATGCCTAAGTCTCTGACTAAGTCCTTCAGTGAGATTGTTAAAGACAATCTCATGCGGGCTGTTATTGACAGAAGCACTAATATACATCAATATCCATCGTCATGCTTCTGTCAAAATTCAATTGGGATATGGTAAAACAGAAACTGGTGGGTGTGTTCTGGAAGGTTTTCAAAGAAAACCCTGGCGCTCCTCCTCAATGCGATGACGCTGGTTGGCACCAGGGTCACGTCAAACTTATGTCTTGTGCAGATGAACGCTCAGCGTCGCTACTCAAGACTGATATTTCATTGGTAGGTGAGGTATGGCCGGGATCTAGGCTGTATGTGGTATCCACTAGTGAGATACCTCGAAGGCCTAGATCTATAGCTAAGATTCCAGCTGAGCCATCTAAACCGAAGGAGATCTTGGAGATTATTCAGTGCTGTAACCCTCAAAGTAGTGAAGGTTACAGAGGCTGAAGGATCTTCGAGAAAGGCCATCGTTGTCCTGAACAAGGACTCTTTGGAAGCGCTTAGAAAGACACGAGCGAAGGTGTACTATGGTTTTGGTACCATTATCATTCGTGTCTATTGAAGCGACAACAAGGACGATGCCGCTTCTGTCACCTGGACGAGGTGGTTGACGAGGACGCCCTTCTGAACTCTGATCAGGAGGACGTCAACGTCACTGTTGTGAAAATAGAAGATGGTGAAGTTGACTCAAATCTATCTTCACCACTCTAAAGCAGCTTCTGCTGCATTACTCCTCCAAATGGCTCAAAGAGGGAAGGAGTTTATAATGGTTCAAGAACCATGGATCCACAAGGATCGGGTTTGTGGACTAAATTTGAGAGGATATAAGCTTCTCCACACTAAATGTTCAGGTAAAATTAGATCCTGTATTCTGGCCAAAAGCTCTATGAATATCTTCATTCTATCTGATTACAGCGATGAAGACACAGTTACAGCCTTCTGGGAAACTAGGTATGGCTGATTTCATGGCTCACGACCATGGGGATAATCCTCCTAATGGCAAGCTAAGAAGTGCGGTACGAAAGGCGAACGAATACAAAATACCGGTGATAATTTGCACGGATGCTAACTCGCACCACATAATATGGGGTAGTAGTGATACCAACTGCAGAGGTGAGAATATTTTCAATTTTATACTCAAAAGTAGTCTAGATGTAGTTAATAGAGGTTCAGAACCTACTTTTATTGTAGTCAATAGAAGAGAAGTTCTTGACTTCATCTGGCATCTCTGCCTCAAAGTATAAACATCGTGTTGTTGTGAGCTTAAAAGATAATTGGAATTTTAATAATAAAAGTATAGTAACTATTAATTTTTTTAATTTTCTGGTTGATGGCAATGTTTGCTCAAAAAAGAAGAAAACATTGGGGCAATAACCCCAAATTTAAGGTGCCCAAAACATTAGATGAACCTAGTGCCAGTTCAAATAGATTTCAACTACTGCCTGATGATGAAGAAGAAGAGGTAACTTTAAAAGAAAAAGTACCACCCATTATAGTGGATTCTACTCACAGTTTCTCAACTGTTTTTGGAATGATTGGCGAAAAATTTACGTTTAAGAAAATGACGGTTGGAACGAAGATAATGTCAAAGTCATTGGCCCATTATGAAGAAGTCCTTAAGGCACTTAAGGACAAGAAGTTTAATTTCTATACACATGAAATCAAAGATTCGAAAAGTTTTAAAATGGTGTTATTTGGCCTTCCCCAGTTTGATATTAGTGTTACCAATGAAGAATTTATCAACTCTCATAACATTAGGCCTTCAAATATCAAAGAAGTAATGACATAAAGGTCTAATGCAGATGATGCGCTTTATATGGTTGAGTTCGACCGGCAACAGGTGTCGAAAAGAGATATCTTGAAAATAAGATATTTTTGTAATATTGCGGTACATTGGAAAAGACCACTTAAAGGTAGCAAGGGCCCAACTCAATGTTTGAAATGCTCAATGTTTGGACATGGGGCTAAAAACTGTAACAGAGTAACAGTGTGTGCAACCTGTGCGGGTAATCATGATTACTCAGACTGTACTTTAAACGAAGGCAATCAGGAAGGCAGTATAGTTTTTAAGTGTTATAATTGGATAAGAAAAAATCTTAGAAATGCAAATCACAGGGCCGACGACCCCAAATGTCCTTGCCGACAGGAATATTTGGGACTTCGCCAAAGAATTAAAAACAAATCTAGAGAGGTTAGTAAAAGAACAAATTCTTCATTGCTTAACACGGACAATAATAATTTTCCTCAACTACCAACTCGTGAATATCAAGGTACTTCAAATAATATGTGTTTTAATAATAACAAACTTCTCAGAAGTTACAAAAAATAAAAATTATGCTAAACCTAATGACGATGATATCTCCAATGAACAAATGGAAATAATAATAGTTCTGCACAACAAAAATATAGATATTCTTCTTCTTAACGAAGAAACCATACCACAACCATACCACAAATTTAAACTTGGAGGCTATAAGATATATAGGGAGGATAGACCTACACATGGTGGAGGAGTGCTCGTCGCAATAAAATGTAACTTAGAACACCAGTTATTACCAAAGACCGAAACACGAGTAATGGAAAATATATCCATACAAGTAAAAATGTGGTTTTTACTGCTGCCTATAATCCGTATTACTCTGCTAATTTTAAAGCGGATTTAAATTTATTAACTTCCACTTTAAGGGACTGTTTCATATTTGGGGATTTAAATGCACAACATATTCATTGGAACTGTGCATCTAAAAATACAGCAGGAAATGAACTATACAGTCATTGCATTCAATCAAATTACTATATCTATTATACTTCTGATTACACTCGCTTTGGACAAAATATATCCCCCATACAACCGTCAACAGTGGATATTTTTCTGTCAAACTCCTGTCTTCCTTTCTCAACTTTAGAGTCACTACCTAACTTATTGCAGTCTGACCACGTTTCAATTTCCTGTCACATCTTCGGACAAGTTCACAATTTAGTAAAATCGATTCTTTTGTATAGTCGTGCAGATTTGCCAGCAATTAGAAATTGGGTCGAAGAAGAAATTTGTTCCCGAAACATTGACATAACATTAACTAATTCTGATATCCTTGATTCATCGTTAAATAAATTAATAGCCATTGTAAAGGAGGCTAATAACAAAATACCAGTTGCCTGTAAGAACTCATGGTACAGAGAAATTTCCGATACAAGTAAAATGCTAATTACTCAAAGGAACAAATGTTGGCGGAAATTTCAAAGATGCTACGATCAGAACCAGCGAACTCAATTAAGCTGTATTTTAAAACTTTTAAAAAGATTAATCGATTTTCATCTTAAGAAAGACAGAAATGACTCTTGGTCAAAATTTCTTTCTAAGCTGTCTCCTGGCTCTAAAAAGTTTTGGAAACTAACTAAAATGTTTAAAGGAAAGAATTCTAATATTAGTGATTTTCAGGTAAATGCCAAGGTTCTGAAAACGGCTGATGAAAAAGCAAATGCCATTGCTGATGTTTTTAGAGAAGCACATGGAATTACTATCAATAACCCATCTCAATTTCAATCTAATGTTACTAACTTCATTAACAGTCTCAATAATGAAACTGGTGTTGGCAGTTCATCTGTTACTCTTACGGATATTGAAGAGGTGAAATCACTCGTACTCTCATTAAAAAATAACATATCACCGGGGTTGGATGAAATAAATAGTATAATACTAAAAAAAATGCCAAACTTCTTTTTTGAAACTTTGAGTAAGTTTATCTTAATAATGGATACTTTCCATCTACTTTTAAAAAGGCTAAAGTCATTGCTATTAATAAGCCTGAAAAAAAATGTCAAATTGCCCTCGAGCTACAGGCCAATTAGTATTCTAAGCTTATTAGATAAGGTTTTTGAAAAAATAATTCTTAAAAGAATTTTAGATTTTTCAACTCAGAATAATATTATTAATCACCAGCAGTACGGATTCCGAAAGGGGCACTCCACTGAGTTGATGAGAGTAGTTAACTTTATTGAAAATAACAAACGAAATCGTATGAGTACTGGAGTCGTGTTTCTTGATATCGAAAAAGCTTTCGATTCCATATGGCATGATGGCTTAGTATTTAAACTTAACAATTTTGGATTTCCAATATATCTGCAAAAAAATATAAAAAGCTTTTTAAGACGCCGTTCGTTTGTCGTATGCGTTGACAACATATTCTCTAGTAAGAGACAAATACCAGCAGGATTACCGCAAGGTTCTGTACTATCTCCAACTCTTTACTCAATATACACCTCTGATATTATTATTCGAAGGAACCATGAAGCAGCGTTCTACGCTGACGACAGTGCTTTTATATGTTGTAGCAAAGTCTCTAATGCAATAGTCAAAAGAATGCAGGATAACCTTAACCTAAAAATTTTTCGATAGCTGAAAAATTAAAGTTAACAATAGTAAAACTTAAGCTATTATATTCCCGTTCAACAAATTGCCTAAACTTTCACTCACAATAAAATTATGGTCTAGAGGAATAGACATTCCTTTAAAAAATGAAATAAAATATCTAGGACTGCTGTTAGATAAAAAGCTTACGTTTAGACAACACATTAATTACATATGTAAAAATGGCAATTTTAATTATAAATTACTTAGCACATTCTCTAAGGAACTGACTCTGTCATTTAAGGAAAAATGCAGAGCATCTGATTTTAATTCAATAAGAATTTTGTTAAACAACCACTAGTGAATCTTTCATAAAGTAAAATTTTGATAGTTTTTGTTGTTAGGAATTCTTATATTTATTAAAGGGGTTTTATGAACTATTTTCCCTAAATCCTGTGATATTAATTATTAGTATCTTTATTCAATTATTTAGATGTGTAATTGTTGTAATACTATTAAGTAAAATCTCATAACTCTGTACATAAAACATAATAACCTGAACTTGAATAAAAATTTTTAATAATAATAATAAAATAAAAAGTTCTTGACTTGACACTTGTGAGTGCTTCGCATAGAAGCATGATCTCTAACTGGACTGTCTCTAAAGACTGGTCCTTATCGGATCATGAGTACATTGATTTCACTATTACTGATGTACAGATTCCAAGTGGGAATTTAAATCAGAATCGTAGAAGGACTGATTGGGCATTACAACATAATGTTCTTGAAAAATCACTGTCCAATCCTACGACCATTGAAAGTGTTAATGATATTGAGAATCCTGTGAACGTTCTGACTGAGTCATTTAGCTTTGCTACGAATCTACTATATCCAGAGGCAAAAACAAGCCTCCTTGGTGGAATCCTGATATAGCGCATGCAAGAGGTACATGTCGTAAACTGTTCAATGAGGCGAAACGTATGGGCACATGGGCAACCTACAAAACCTCATTAAATCACTTTAAGAACCTAATAAGGAATGCGAAAAGGAAAGCTTGGAGGGACTTCTGTGATGGTGTGGAAGGCTCATCTGAGACAAATAGACTTCGCAAAATTCTATCACCGGTTGTACCAAGCTATATTCAGAAACCGTGTGGTAACTGGACCCTGATTGTAAAGAAACTTGATACTCATTTCCCAGGCTGTGCTCTGGTCAATAACCCTAGCCCTCAAAGTAACTCTATATTTCGATAAATCATGAGAGGATACGGTGGGCAATTAGTAGTTTTGGTTCTTTTAAGTCACCGGGACCAGATGGTATTATTCCAGCAGCTCTTCAGAAAAATGAGGATATTGTAATTCCTTGGCTCATTAATAAATGTAAGGTGGTAAAACGATGCACACTAAGGAAAGGGTCATTGACATTCACCTGAGAATGACTCATCCAACTGAGCTAATTTGATCGAATCAGCATGCCTATACCAGAGGTTAGTCTGTGAAAACTTCTCTATACTCACTAGTGGGCTCCATTGAGGAGTCACTGGGACATAAGAAATACTCTCTAGCCTTTCTGAGATGGAGAGACTGGTTGCTGGATCTAGTATCTGCCAATTTATACGTAAACTACTTGGCAATAGGGTCATATATGCCACGCTTGGTAGCTCTACTGTGATCAGAGTGACTAATCGCGGTACGCCTCAAGGAGGAGTCATATCACATCTATTGTGGAACTTGGCTGTGAACTCCCTGCTGGTTGAAATGGACAGTAGGAGAATAAAGACAGTTGCATATGCGGACGATGTTGCTGTTTTAATATCCAGTAAATATCTTGATACGATATCTAGATGTATGGAGTCAGCACTTAGTGCACTGAACAGCTGGAGCATATCATGTGGACTAAGTGTGAACCCTCTTAAAACGGAACTAGTACTTTTCACAAGGAGGTATAAAATTGATAAATTTATTCCACCGAAACTGAACGGTATTAGACAAAAGATTGCGGAAAGTGCCAAATACTTGGACATCATTCTAGATAGAAAATTATCCTAGACGTTAAACACACAGAACAGGATTAATAATGGGAATTAACTCTAAAGGTATCAATTGGATCGTAAATGCTGTTATAAAGCCTATTCTTTTTTATTGGGTACTGGTGTGGTGGCATGTACTTAAGAATTCCTCAGACAGATATGCAGTTGAACGTGTACTGAGGAATTGTGCCATCTTGATTACAGGCTTGTTAAGAACAACGCCAACAAAGGCACTGTTTACTATGCTGAACTGGTTACCAGTGGAATTGATGGCAACTCAATTGGCTCTTTACTCTACTGTGAGGCTTAAAGCTGGCTACTGATGGATTCAAAGAGAACATGGTCACTGTTATAACGAGACACGGTGAGGATGCTCATAGCAACGTCGACTACTGCATACCGAAATCATCTTTCGATCTGCTATTCTCCACATGTATCCCGAATAGGATCTCATGGGTAGATGGGCTCTATACCCCTAATGAAGCAATAAGGATTTTTACTGACGGCTCCAAAAGGGGGAACAGAGTTGGAGGTGGATTCTACATTGACGAATTTGAAATCAAATCCTATTTTAGGCTTCCGGATTTCTGTTCTGTCCTTCAAGCAGAGATCTCTGCCATAAAGCGGGCTGCTAACTGGCTGAAGTATTATCGAGTATCTGGAGATATATATATATTTACCGACAGCAATTGGTGAGGTAGCCGGGTCAAAACTCAATGACCTACTGAGATATCTCACAGCTACAGGTTGGATCTAGCAAGACATGACTTTTTTTGTACACATATCAGCTACAGTATGTTGTATACGACATTAAATCTGACGAGTGGTGTGGTCTTTTAAAACGGGGTCCCTTCGACTCTACTTAAGTGTTCGCACGTAGTGAACTACCACGTAAACCACGTAAACCAACCGACAGCAAAGTCGCCGTAAGAAATATAGCAGGTGTCTACCTGACATCTAGATTAACCACAGAATGCCGGGTATCTCTGAACGAGATAGCGGAACATTCTAGGATAACGCTAATATGGGCCCCTGGACATAGCTCAATTCAGGGTAACTATATTGCTGATCTAGCCAAGAAAGGTACAACGCTGACTGATGAAGAGATTGATCCCTTCATTGGCATTAACATTAAAAGTCTGAAATTACTTGTTCGGAATGAGGTAAGGTGGTCACCTGCTCTATTGTAAGGTCCACATGGCCCTTATTTGATGTGGTAAGGACGAATTCACTACTTAGTTTTCATCGCGACCTTATTGTCTCTCTATTTACAGGTCACTGTACTTTTGGGGCACACGCCAAAAGACTCGGTCTACAACATAACGACTTTTGTAGAAGTTGTCACAACGAGGAGGAAGAGGAAACAGTCATCCACTTCCTCTGCGAATACCCGGCCCTATCGATGAAAAGGGAACGGATACTCGGGCACCCTTTCTTTCATGTTTGGGTGAACTACCAGGGATAAATCCAAGATGCATCAACACCTTTGCCAAGATGCATCAACACCTTTTTTAATAATTAACAAACACAAACTGCAAATCTTTTGGCTTATCTGCAGAAAACACCCAGACTCTTTGGCGGAAATCGAACCCGCAGCCCTTTGACTAATAGTCCGGCATTCTATCGCCTAGTCTATCCATTTCAATGTAATAAATTATTTGTTACTGAAAACGATTGATGATTAAAAATGGTTTTAAAATACAGACTCTAACATGTTTTAAAACTATTTTTAATCCTCAAGTATAAGAACAAACTGAATAAATTCACCCATTACATTTAATTTACTTTTATTAATTAGAATTGAATTAATTTCTTTAAGCTAAAAACATATTTATATTTACATAAATACTACGAAACATTCCCTGCGTATTTTTGACGTTTGAGCTCTTCCCACTCTTTTGGATGAGCATTTTTACGATGATTATACATGTTGCCATTCGAAATAAATGTTCGGGGACACCATAGACATGTGTATAAAGCCGTACCCGTATGAGTAGCCATATGTTCCTAAAAGCAGTGCAAATAATTAAAAAACAAAAATACACAATTTAATAGAAATTAAGTACCCTCAGAACGGCCGGCCGTTTAAATGACTTTTCACACAAACTACATTTGTAATCGAATCCCTGTTCGTGCACGGAACGTATATGCGATTTAAGAGCCCTTTGAGTTGGCGATACTTTAGAGCAGATATGACATGTATGTTCTTTTTTGCCACCCTCTGGGTGTTGGGAATTTTTATGACGTTTTAGACCTTCTTTGTTGGAAAGTAAAAGACCACAAACATCACAACTAATGGGTGTGGATTTTATTTCATGTTTTTCCATATGGCTTGCAAATGCGGTAGGACAACGTATTGATTTGCCGCAAATATCACAGATTTGAACAAATTTGTTCTGATGTACTGCTTCAATGTGGTGGTTTAATATGAAGGAGTTTGTAAAGCTGAAAAAAATTGAAGACTCATTTTAAAATGCAAAAAGCAGAGCGTAGGTACATTAAGTTTAAAAAATATCCTAGTTTTCTTCATACAAAGTTACTTACTATTTACCACATATTGAACATGGAAACATTTTCTCAGAGGAGTGCGTCAACACATGCTTTTTTAAAGCACCTTTATCTGCAAACAATTTACCACATATATCACACTTGTCCAGTTTACTATCATCATCATGTAATTTTTTATGGCATTGCAAACGACTGCGGTCCGAAAATACTTTACCACACTGAACACATTTAAAATATTCTGGATTTAAATGCACATGTATGTGATCAACTAACAAAGACCGTGTAAAGAAATTTCTCTTACAGCAGCGAGCATAGCCACGTTGTTTGTGCTCCACCTTGAAATGCCTGCGCAGAGATAAAAAATTATCTAATGCACTTTGGCAAATATTACAGAAAATTTTAAAATTTTCTGCTATAATGTTATCATATTCCTTAAGCGTTTTCTCATCTAGAATACGGTGATTTTTCTTTTTTATAGTTTCCGTTAAAGTTTGCTTATCGCCGCAATTTTCCGGATCTGTTTCTGAGTCATTATTTTCTTTTTTATCTTTAAATATTGGTGAGCTTTGTAGAATATCTAGTTTAGTGATATCGATATCAATTTGATTGTCTTCAAACGAATCAGATTCAACTCTATTTTTTAATTTTTTGACGCCTTTTGTCTTTTTAGTGCTTATTATTTTTGTTCGACACTTTTTAGTCTTTTTTAAAGGATCTTCTTTAATTTCAGGTCTGTCTTGAGATATTTCTTGTGGTGGTCTGCCCCTTTTCTTATTTTGTTTGAGTTCAGTATGCGCGTGACTTGTCTCCCCCACTTTTTCGTTTTTAATAAATGGTCCATCAATTATGAACTCCGTAGGTAAAGGTTCTTCCATAACCATGTGCGGCTCAAGAATACTTTGTACAAATTCATTATTATCAAATAGATTATCCTTACAATCTTCAGGACTTTGACTACTATTACAATATATAAATTCTTTTTGATCTAATTCTGTCGTTACATCCTCATTTTTAAATATCGACCCAAACTTTTGTTGTGCTATCTGTATCCGTTTGTAAAATTTATGAAATTCGTATAATTCTACTCCACACGCTCTGCAAATCCAAGAAGAGGTTTTAAGTTCCTAAAATATGTTGTAAGACATTTTTATTATTTCACAACCTTTGGTATAAAAATCCAGCAGCTTACCATTGGCCATAAATGTTTATATATCAAAACCTTCATATTTTGATAATTCCATTTCGCAGAATTTACCCGTATGCAATCATCAGAACATTTATCAATTTCTAGACAAAGTAGACAAGATTCCATAGTTAAATTTATTCAAACTTTAAAATAAAGCTAAAATAACAAAGTATTTGCCAATTGTAAACAATAAACAAACATTTTTGAGACAGAGATGTCTAATTTTTCAGCTGTTGAGCTACCAATTACAGGGCCCCCTCTGTAACTCTCTTCGTTACAAGAGTTTTTAGAATTATCTGATTATTATTATTTTGCTTACTGAAGTATTCGAATTCGTTGTCGATGGTCCCAAAGACTAAGAAAATATTGGCATATTTTAATATTGAGTCAAAAATGTTTTATTAATTTTTTTTGACAAATTTTTAAGTATAAAAAATTTTGTTTTCGAAAAAAAAATTAAGCGATTATATAGTAATTGAGAAATTGTTTGCCCTTCATAACATTGCTTCCAGGTAATGCCAATTAAAAATGTTTATGCACATCATATATCGTCACATAAAATGTAAAACAAAGTTTGTTACTTTGAATTAAATGTCTAATGAAAAACCTCGGCACAGATGCCTACAAAGATTGTACCATGCACTACCAAACAGATCTGTTGGAAAATAGCATCACAAGGTTGGATCTTTTACGTATATAATTCAGTGCTGGAGTTGACAGTCTCCTATCGGCCGCGTCCCATGTGGCCGATATCGGGAACCCTCAACGTTTCCTATGGTACACTGTGCAAGTGGTCATAAAAATCTTTGAATCTCGAGAGATGTCAATTTGTATCGATACATTTTAATAAATGGTCTAGACATAATTGACATAGCTGGGTTGTAATAGTGGTTGGGAGAGCCAGCTGTCACTCCTTTGTGATACACTTGAAACGAGTGGTTGCAAAGGAATGATAACTGGAGGTATAGGTATTTTTGTTTAGGATTAACCCTCCTATGAGTGACAGTTCTGAACTTCACGGCCGTGTGAAAAGGTCCCAACGGACCTTTTTTGTAAATCATGCTTTTTTCATATAAAATTTTTTTTTGATTTTTTTTGTTTTTATTGTTTATAACTAAATTCTACATTAGTGCTGGCAAAGTATTAAGTAATGGGTACCGAGTATTTGTCCTTTTCTTTGGATACTCAAAAGTAGTTACTCGATACTTTCTGACTTGTATTTTTAAGCAAGTTGAGTGGGTAAAATAGTGCATAAAAAGACAACAATGTGTAAGCTACAAATTTTTTTTAATTACATGTTCACGTTTCTGCGAGTTCACTGTATTTCTTAAGTTGTTGTTAACGTTGAATTAAAATTTAGCTTTACATTTATTTTTGATTTAATAATAAAAGACATACAAAACCAATAATAGTTGAAGATCTATTTTTTGAAGAAACTACTTCAATTTGCAGATAAAAACTATGCGTTACAATTTTAAAAAATCCGTTAAAAGTATCGAGTAGTATTGAGTACCCAAATGAAAAGTATTGAGTAATGGATAGTAGTAGAATTTGTCAGCACTATTCTACATACAAAAATAATTTTTTCAATTTATAATAAAAACAAAAAATTCTAAGAACTGGTTCATTGCTAGTAGTATAAAATTAAAATATTGTGCCTTTCCTTGAAAGCAATAAAGTTCATGTCTTAGAATTTTTTGTTTTATCATCATCCCTAATGTCTTTGAGTTTAGGTCTTTGTGTTCAGAACAAGTAAATTATGTACATATAGGTATATAAAATTATATAATATATATAAAAATTATAATGATGCCCAAAAACATGCATTTATTAGTGAAATTCAGTACAAGGTCCATACGGACCTATTCACACGCCCGCGTACTATTCTCACTAAAACCTCAATGTTAATGATACGGTAAACGTTTACTGGTCATTAATAAGAATAGGATCCCTTCCCATCATCTCCTATTACAACCTGCGGACCAAAACTGTCTCTCTCCCTCATCACACTTTCCCTTATCCTTTAATCCTTTCTATATCCACTCTCCTTCTCCCCCACTTGTAAGGTTAACGTGGTAGGCAGCTGTGCCGAGATCCTGAATGTTAGAAGACTAGTTGCTAACAGTTCCCCTCCGATGCCAGGGCACGGGTCGGTTGTAATACTTCTTCGCCGTTACTGCATGGATGGTTCATTCCCTTATGTACCTACTCGTGGGACCAACATGAAAACTTTTATTATAACAAAAACAACAAACACAAAATCAACAACAACAGCGAAAGGTCAGCTAGGTAAACCCATGCTGACCAATTGCACAAAACAAGAAGTCACTCTGGACGTCAGGCCGAGTGATTCAAATGCCGCAAAAGCCCTCGCTGAAGGGAAACTGGCTGGTAATACATCTACGGACCAAGCAGCGATTCCCGTGACCTCGGTAAAGGAAGGATCATCGATCTTGATGTCGGGTCCTTCCAACATGACAACCATTGCCTGCACGGCTATCACGAATCCTCCCAGTCGTAAGGACCCAGCCAGGAGGGCTTTTGTACAAAGACGTGCCGCCACGCGTATTGTTGATCGCTATGGTGGTAAAGCGGTTGACACTTTAACCAGCGACGAGAAGTCAGCTTTGGAATGGGCCAGGACCCCTTTGCCCCAACCAGAAAATAAGAACCATCTAACCAGAGCAGGATCAGCGGACCAAGCTGACTCTGCTGCGCCTAAACGGCTACGGTAGGAGGATGAACAAGAATGTCATCAGCCAAGGACTAAACGTCCAAAACAAGGCGGGGCCTAGTTCATAAATAGGCCGTACAGTGAGGTTGCTAAAAACCCACTGGCGCGTGCCATTGTGGACAAAAGCCAGATTGACTGTGCAATCTCCCATGAGAAATGGGTGTTGATCCGTCAGAAGATGGTGGAGATGTACTGGAAGGTGCTAAAAGGTGCTATTTTTATTTTTTCCGATATTTCGCTACACAATGTGTAGCATCTTCAGGGAAACAATAACAAAATTTAAAATTAATAACAATAAAAATATTTTTCAAAAAATAACAGTAATTGTCAGAATATAAATATTACACAAACAAAAATATTGATATGAAAAATATTTTAGTTTTTAGTTTGTTTTTGTGTTTTTATAAATTAAGTGTTTATAAGTCTGCTTATCTGTATCTACTTTAAAATTAATTCTAAGAATTTTTGGTAAATTAATAATTTCTAACATATAACGACGTTTATAATTATTTTCTGTTTTCAAAACTGATATGTTATCAAAGTCGGGATAGTGATTCAAATTTGCACAATATGATGATAATGCTGTTTTTTGTGATGATATATCTCTATATTTTTGATCAGATTTGTGTCCAGCTATTCTAGTTTTTAATTTATTTTTAGTTATACCTACATATACATTGTTACATTTTTCATTGTTATTACCATTACATGATATTTTATAAACTACGTTTGATATTTCTAATTTAGGTATCCTATCTTTTATCTTACTGAATAATCTGCCTACTGTATTATACATTTTTGAACCCATTTTATATTTAGTGTTATCAAATATATTAGATTTTTCTAATCTATCAGATATTTTAGGTACATAAGTTAAAGATTTATATATTTTAGGTTCAGAAAATCTTTTTGTGTTATTCATTTTATTTTTGAATTGTGTTATTAATTTACAAATTATATTAATAGAAAAATTATTATCCTTTAATATTTTGTTAATCGTTTCTATATTTTTCTTGTGGAATTCCTTATCACTTATTGTCATTATTCTCTCTATAAGATTTCTAGCTGTATTAATAATAATTCTTTTAGGATGTTTTGAATAGTAATTAATGATTCTTCCTGATGATGTAGGTTTTTGATACCAGTCTATTAATAATTTATTACCTCTCTTTATTATTAAAGTGTCTAAATAAGGAAGTATAGAATTACATTCTTTTTCTATAGTAAATTTAATATTTGGATGAAAAGAGTCAAAAATCGTCAATATATACAATAATAATAATTTAATTTAATAATAAATTTAATAGTAATACATTAAATGAAAGGTATTAAAAATATCTTTCCAACGATATATATCATGATTATAAAATATGGACCGAATATGGGTTAAATCCGAAAAGAATATTTTTTGACCCGAATTTAATTGTTTTTTTTTTTGGAAATGGTTCCTATATGGCAGCTATGACAAATTATGGGCCAATCTTCTTAAATTTTGGAACAGTGATTTTCACGTCGAATTTCAACATAATAACGGTATACTTAAGATATATATTAGTATTAACGTGGATTTCGGAAGTGGACCTTATATGGGGAACATAGTCAAATATGGACCGATATTCTCAAAATTCAGCAGTTTGATTAAGGTATGTATGTAAATGATCCGTGTAAAATTTTGGATTGGTACCTTTATTTATAAGAGATTTAGTATTAAAGTGATTTTCGGAAGAGGGCTTTATATGGGCCATATGGTTAAAAATAGACCAAAATTCACAACATTTTGTAGGATGATTTTTGTATATATGTATGTAAATGATCTGTGCAACATTTTGAGTCGGTACCGATATTTATACAATATATATAGGGATAAGGTCTTTTTCAGATGTGGTCCTTGTATGGGAACTATGACCATGACCGACCACCATAAAATTTAGTACAACAATTTATTTGCCTATAAAGATTATTCATGTCAAATTTTAGCCGTTTAACATTATTTATATCTGTTTTATACGTATTTAAGTGAATTTTGGAAGTAGACTTTATATGGGGGCTATGGTCAAACATGGACCGAACTAAAAAAAAATCATTTTGCGTTTCTTCTTTTATCATAAAAACAACGCATACAAAATTTCATGGTATTATCTGCAATATACTTCAAAATATTGCAATAAAATGGACAAAAAATATCAAATTTTTATGGAGGTTGTCTCACATATTGGTCCATAACTCTGGTTGGCCTAAACCGATTTTGCTGATTTTAAATAGCAAACTTCTCGAAAGCATGTCTGACAGAATTGTTGAAGATTTGGATTCCGAAGATATCTGGGGACTTCAAAAAACTGATTTCAACATCCAGACAGACGGACATGGCTTAATCGACTCCGCTATCTATAAGGATCCAGAATATATATACTTTATAGGGTAGGAAAATTATATTGTGGAAATTACACATGGAATGACAAACTTATAAATACCCTTCTCATGAAGGTGAAGGGTATAAAAATGATAATTAAAAGTATCAAACACACTTAATTCAGCAACAATTTAACACTATTTATTAACACAACTTATTAGCACAATTTTTAACAGCGAGATTACCAAAAACATTCGCAAAACACTTGCATTTGCAAGCAAATTGCCAAAAACATTCACAAAACACTTGCATTTGCAAGCAAATTACCAAAAACATTCGCAAAACACTTGCATTAGCAAGCAAATTGTCAACGACATTCGCAAAACTCTTATTTATGCAAGCTTGCTGCAATCTTAATTTACAAAACGCTTGCCAATATGTTTATTGGGAAAGTAAAAACAGAAATACTAGTATATATACTACATGTCGGTCAAGGCAATTTAGTATCAAAAACCATAGTATTTGTATTATGGTATAGAAATCCTATGTTTGTCAGGGGTATAAAACAATAATTTCTAAAATCATTTTGTAATTGGATTTTATGTTATAAAATTCAAATAGATTATTTTAGTTTAGTTTTTAAATCTATAATAAATTTACTTAATTGATTTACAATTTTATAGGATGTGATCACTATTGTTTAACCGGAAAGGATTTTTAATATCAAACATTATTTATCCAATAGGTTATGGGCCTTTAGTACATATGTGATGATAATTGTGAAGGAATTTTTGATTAAAATGTTATAATATTAAAATAACTCCTGCAGAAGATTTTCAACGGAAATCGAAATATCGAGTCAATTGTATATAAAAATAAAAAATATTTTATAAAAAACAAAAGAGTGACCCCAAGCTTAAAAATTATTTAATAAAAATCAACACGTATCTACATACAGATTCTGGTGCTAGTTGTCACATGAGCAGCAATAAAGAATTTTTTTCAACATTTAATGCGAAAATTGGTGGAGACATAATTTTAGCCAATGGTAAGAAGATAACTGCTCAAGGTTCTGGTAATGGTTTTATTCATAATCGCGGTAAGCAAAATAAAATGGAAATTTGTTATCAGTTGCTAAAATGGTTCGAAAAGATTTACAAGTTTTATTTAAAAATAATAAATGTTAAATCTAAAGAAATGAAGAAATCCTAGTGACGGCAAATCTAGTGTATAATTTATCAGCCCAATCATCAATAAAACTTCCGCGGGAGTTTTTTTCCCCATTTTTCCTATTCAAATACAATGTTAAAAAAAATAAAAAGCTAAAAAACTCCCGCGGATTTTTTATTCATGATTGGGCTGTATATGTTATTGAACAAACCCAACAAGCAAATATTCGGCCCTGTTCTGTAAACCGAATCCGAGTAAATTTCGCATTTTAAAACGAATTCACATTTTTTGGTGTTCTGTAAACCGAATTCACATAATTTTTCTCGTTTTGAAACCGAGTAAACAAACCTAGTCGAAAGGAAATCGAATGTGTAATTATTTTAATAAATGACTACAAAAAAAGCAAGTGCAATATTTTATATGAAATCTTTTTTATTTATTCTATTAAAATTACATGCATTTTAATATATTTGAATTTTAAAAAAATATATTTCAAAAGCACCCTAAAACTTTTACATATTATTGCTTTAAGAGTGACAAAAAAAGTTTAATGAACAAAATACTTTTTTTACAGAGAATATAAAAGGCATTTGAATTAACAACACTCTTGTAATAATAGTAAACATTATACATTAAATTTTTATGACAAAAACTTTATAACTAAATTAAATTTTAATTCAAAAAAACTTATTTCAAATAAAATAATTGCGTAAATCACAAGTATTTTGCAAAAACACAATTTATTTTTAACATGGCGATCACCATTTTTTCTTATATCTTTCTTTTTATTTACAAATTGTGAATTTTTTAATCAACAGCTGACTTTGACGTTTAACTACAAATTCGAACCTAATTTCGAATTTGCAGAACACCAGAAAGCGATTTATTCGGTTTTAGAAATTTCTCGTTTTTAAAAACGATTCGATTTACAGAACAGGGCCGATTGTGTCAACAAATGAAATTAATTGTATTCATACATTTCATCGAAGATTTGGTTATCGTGATAATAAAGTCATAAAATCTGCTATTGAGAACAATTTATTATCAAATATGTATAAAACTAAAATTCTGTAAGTGTGCTGATATTTGTGAAGTTTGTTTCAAAGGCGAGATGACGAGGCAAGATTTTCCAAAAGTTATTCAAAATCCTGCAGAAAATATTTTTGATTTAGTACATGCTGTTTTGTTTGGACCTATGCAGGAAGTAACTCCTAATGGTAATAGATATTTTCTTACGATGATTGATGATCATACTAGATACTGTGTCGTTTATTTTTTTAACAAACAAGAGCCAAGCATTTGATAAAATTAAAGAATATGTACCTAGTAGCCTATATTGAAAACTTATTTCAAAGGCGTATGAAAATTTTAAGAACAGACAGAGGAGGTGAATTTAAAAATAGAGCCTTAAGTAAATTTATGAAAAATAAAGGAATTAGTCAGCAATTTACAGCTCCATATACACCAGAGCAAAATGGCGTAGCTGAACGTATAGTATTATTGAAATGACTCGTTGTTGACTTATATAATCTGGTTTGGAACTAAAATATTGGGCTGAGTCGGTGAATACTTCAAATTATTTATAGACTACCCTCAAAATCAACAAATAAGGTATAGTTCCTATAAATCTGTTGAATTGTTCTGAAAAAGAAATTGTAGATCACCAAGAGTCTAATGAGATTCAAGATGAACATGAAGAAAGCTTTGACACAGCTGATAGTGATAGTGAATGTTCTGTAGAGATTTTAAGTACTAATAATGTAATATTAGAAAATCTTCTAGAACCAACAAGGGAATATCACCATCAAGATACGATTGTAGAGCTGCTTTATTTGAACCAACTAACTATAAAGAAGCAATAGAAAGTCCAGATAATGAAAAATGGATGGTTGATATGAAGGATGAAATACAAGCAATGTATGAAAATAATACTTGGGATTTAGTTCAATTGCCAAAAGGAAGAAAAGCAGTTGGAAGTAAGTGGTTGTATAAAATCAATTTTTTAGCTCGGTTATATTTTATTAACTAACAATGAAAATACATATTTTTTCAGATTACATTATATCAGTGTTGCCACAATCAATTTATTGGCAGATGGTTCTACTAAGTACAAAGCTCGTCTTGTAGCAAAAGGTTTTTCACAAAAATATGTTGGTTCACCATATTGATTTTAAAAGAGCATTCCTAAATGGTGACTTGGAAAATGAAATTTATTTAAAACAACCAAAAGGATTTGAAATGCAAAACAAAAATAATCTAGTTTGCAAATTAAACAAAAGTATTTATAGACTCAAACAGTCAGCGAGATGTTGGAATCAAAAACTTAATGAATTTTTAATAAGTTTAGGATTCAGAAGGGGAAATACTGACTGCTGTTATGTATTTACTAGTTTATGTTAATGACATATTAATTATTACGAAAAATGAATCACTTATAGAAGATTTAATTAAAGAAATTTCATATTTATTTAAAATTACTAATCTTGGAAATATGAAATTATTTCTAGGAATTGAAGTTGAAAACATTGATGGAAAATGTTTCTTACATCAACAGAGTTATATCAATAAAATTTTAGAAAACTATGGATTATCGAATTCGAAACTATCTAAAATACCATTAGACGTTGGATATATAAAAGAAAATGTATCATCAAGTAATCAGTTCGAGTAAAATGATTCATATTGATGTTAAATACTATTTTGTACGCGAAATCAAGCAAGCTAAAGAAATTAAATACGAATATTGTCCTACTGAAGATATGTTAGCAAAATAGGTATAAAGATAACAAAATTCCGTAAAATGATTGGTCTTACCTAATGTTTTACACATTGAGAAGGGGTGTTGAACAACATGTTTTTAATACTTGTATTTAATAAACTTTGTAAAACAATAATTTCTAAAATCATTTTGTAATTGAATTTTATGTTATAAAATTCAAATACATATATTATTTTAGTTTAGTTTTTAAATCCATAATAAATTTACTTAATTGATTTAAGTTTACTTAATTGATTACCTGGTTGGTGATAACGTAGCAAAGACTGGTTCCGTGCTACCTGATAGTGACATTGATCATCTATGTGGTATTCCACTAACAGCATGCAAGCAACGTATTGAGACATTCTACTATGGGCTTGCTCAGACCCGGTGGGCAAACGAACACACCTGTGTAATTACACGACTTATTTGGCCTAGGCTAAATAAAGAATGGACGTATATATGCTGAAATTACAGCGGTCACAATTAAGCGATTTGGTGTCAATAATCACCGGAATTCAGCAATCATGCCAGAAGATTAGGCCTCCCTTATAATGATTTCTGTAGGAGTTGTAATGATGAAAAAAAAGAGGAGACAATACCTAATCTACTATGTCACTGTACGGCAATGGACAGCATGCGAAACGCCTTCTTGGGACAACCGTACTTCAATGACCTGTCTTAAATATCAGACTTGAAATTGGATCGCATCAACGCTTTCATTAGAAATAGCAATTGGTTGTTATGATGACACCCGATCCCTTCACATGGAATGGAATTACTGGCTATAGAGGTCTAGGAGTTTTTACTCCATCTTTTTCTCTAAACTTCTGGTCCCGACATCTTCATCTTCTCTTGATAACTTTCTCTATTTCTACTACCTATCCACGCACAATCTATTTCTACCTCTATAACATCTATCCCCTCCGTTTTCGTCCACTAAATTCTTTTCATGCAACACAAAAGAACCAATGCTTGGACCCAAGTGGGCCATACTAGTTATGGCTGCCTGCTGACCTAACCTAACCTACGTACATATATAATGAGATGGTTTCGTAGAAAACTCAAATTAATCAGATATGAGAAGTCGCTTTCATACTGAACCCATTTTATCCATGTCTCTCATGTGCTATTCTGAAGAGTTTATTAATATTTAAATAAAAACAATAAAATTTTACATTGCAAATGTGTTTCAAAGATACTTTTCATTTTTACCGGTTGTTTATGTTTGCATTTTTTGTGATGTACATTAAGTTTATTGTTTACATTTTTAACGAATGTATAATAATATATTTTACAAAATACATATGTACATACATATGTATGTATGTACATGCAGTGTGTAACACAACTAAATTGCCTATAGTTACATATTAATATATGTACTTGAATATCCTTACTTTATTAGTTATTTATATATTGTTTTATTATTAGTTTTCTCTTCAACATATTTTACTTAACTTTATTTTTATTTAATAATCATCAAATATTTTCTTTTGCTATTTTTATTATTATCTTAATTCTTAGTTTTATTCGCTATTTGTTACATTTTCTAAAACCATTAAATATAAGTACATATTTTGAAATCGACGGTTAATTATGATGCCAGTCTATGGTGATATGAACTGTATTTCTACCAATGAAGTTAGTAATATTGTATATACTGATATTATAGATCACCATGGATATTGGCCCATTTGAAAGCGAATTGTAACTCCAGAGCCGAAAAATGCATCTACAAAGAAATATTGTTATAATTGTCAGAATTGGTTTTAAAACCGACAAGAAAAAATGCTTTGGTGTTATAGGGCACTGCTACACGTTCAATAAATATCGTTATACTAGAAATATCTCTATATTTATTGAACCTGTAGCAGTGTCCTATGACAAGCATTTGTTTTTGTCGGTTTTAAAACAAATTCTGACAATATTGGTTTCTACGACACCCCTGAATAATCCGAAATACACAGTTTTAGATGTTAAAATGTAGTTTTTGTATAGTACCAAAAACTTGCCAACACCTCCGCAATGTTGAGCGCCATAGAAATCGTTGAGGTATAATATATTTTTTTTCTCGGAAATGTTTAATTCTTTTCCTTTCGGCATATTTAACGCAAAGATCTTAACAGCCGTTGGAAATAAGAAAAAAAATTACTAATAACAATTGGAATATACATAACACGTATTTTTTTAACAAAATGAATAGAACAATTTCGCGAAAAATTAAAAAATACTAAAAAACTAAAAATTAACAGAAATTTAAAAAATGCAAATACCTTTGTGACCTTCAAATTATGATGCATGTATGTATTTGAAAATTAATATTTTTTAACTTTTAACTTATTCTACATAACATTAATTATAAATTGCAAAAATAAATAATTTCTTTACTTGATTTAAAAAATTGTATGTATGACTGAAAAACAAATTTCTCCTAAAAATTAGTACTCAAAATAGTTTTGCTTATTTTATTTTAACTTTTCCACATATTTTTGACGTTGTAGTTCTTCCCATTCCTTAGGATGTGCATTTTTTCGGTGATTATACATGTTACCGTTCGATATAAATGTTTTTGGACAAAAAGGACAACTATATAAGGGAGTTCCCGTATGTGTAGCCATATGTTCCTGAAATTATAAACGGTAGTTAAAACATCTGTTTTATCAAACAGATATTATCAAGTGTTACCCTTAATACGGCTGGTCGTTTAAAAGCTTTTTCACACAAGGAACATTTATAGTCATAGCCCATTTCATGGGTGCGTTGTATATGCGATTTAAGAGCCCTTAATGTGGGGGAAATTTTCAAACAAATATGACATTTATGTTCCTTTTTACCACCCTCTGGATGCTGTGAATTTTTATGGCGTTTTAAGCCCATTTTATTGGACAGCAAAAGTCCACAAACATCACAGCTAATAGGTGTGGTTTTATCTTCATGCTTTTCCATATGACTGGCAAATGCAGTGGGACAACGTAGGGATTTGCCACAAATATAACAAATTTGAACAAATTTATTTTGATGTACTGCTCCTATGTGATGATTTAATATAGAAGAGTTTGTGAAACTGGAATAAAATTTAAAAATTTTAAACATAATTTTGTAAATATAAATTCTTCATTTAAAAGTTAATTTTAAAAACTTTAAAAAAATACATATTATTTAAGGTAAAATACAGACTAGCCTAATTATCAAATATCGGTTGTATAAGTGCAAGTGCCTCCTCTCTACTTATAGTTAAACTGCTTTTATATTGCAATAAATATATGTAATTGCATATTGCAACTTATAATTATTTTCTAAAAACTGACAAAAAAAAAAAACTGTCCCAAAAAGTACACAATTAAATAAAATTGCATTTTCCCCGAATTGCTAAGGAATGTTACTCACAATTTTCCACATATCGTACAGGGAAACATCTTTTCGGAAGAATGTGTCAATAGATGGTTTCTAAGTACTGCAAAGTTAACAAAAGCTTTACCACATTTATCACATTTCAAAAGTTTGCTGTCGTCCTCATGAAGTTTCAAGTGATTGACCAAAACACTTCGATCCGAAAACACTTTTCCACATTCTTTACATTTAAAATGGTCAGGATTTAAATGAACGTATATGTGATCGACAAGAACTGAACGGGAAAAGAAATTTCTATTGCAACATCGAGCATAGCCTCGTTGCTTATGTTCTACTTTAAAATGTTTACGGAGAGCTATAAAGTTTTGGAATGAAATTTGACAAATGTTACATTCTATTTGAAAATTATCCGCAATAATTCTATCATACTCTTTAAGAGTTTCGCTATCCGGATTGTGTCGTTTATTAATGTTTTTTATGGATTTCTTTTCATCATTTTCTGTGTCATCTTTCCCATCAAGTTTATTTAGGCTTTTCGATTTTACAATTCCTATACAAGATTTTAATGTTTCTGGTTCAGAAGTTTCTAAATTATCAGAATCTGATAATTTATTTTTAGAACTGGATTTATTGGTTTTTGATCGAAGTTTTCTGTTTTTGTTTATCAATATTTTGGTTTGTTTAGATTTTTTAGTTTTCTCCAATGGATCCTTAATAGCGTCTACGTCTTTAATTATTACATCTTTTGACATTAGTCCTCTTTTACGTTTACATTTTAAAGATACATATTGAGGGTCTACATATTGGTTTTCGTTTTTGATACTTGCTACATCCAACTCAAATTCTGTGGACATTAGCTGTTCCATCACAATTTCAGGTTCAATATTAAATTCAGTGTTATCATCTCTGTCCGACATTTCCTTGTAGTCAAAATTGCTTTCGTTGTCCTTTTCATCAATGCTAGTTTGTTTTTCCTCTTCCAATTTTACTATAGCACCTAAACTTGCGTGTGCAACTTCTACTCGAGTATAGAATTTGTGAAAATTCTGTAATTCTCGTTCACATTCTAAGCATATCCAGCAGGAAATTTTAATTGTGTCCTAAAATTATCATATATTACAAATACTGAAAACATGCTATCTGCTCTTAACTTTCCTAAACTTACCATTGGCCAAAAATATTTCAAAATGAGACATTTAATTTTCTGCTGATTCCAAATTTCTGAATTCACTTCTATACAATCTTCGAATTCTCTACGGCTTTCAATGCACAATAAACAAGTTTCCATGGCTGAATTATAATATTTTTTATTGTAAATGACTAGATTTGTATATAAACAATTATATGTTTCCCATCAAACATACAGGTTTGTGATAACTTACTCATGTGAACGACATCTTGACCTATAAAAATATATTTTCTTATGTATATATTTCCAGGAAGGAGACATCTTTGTATCAAATCAAACCTCTTATTGAATGTTTAAAAAAAAGGGTATAATTGTAATTAGGATTGTTTTTTCACATGTTCATTTAAAAGATTTACATTTTATGACATGTTTTAAAGATGAGATTGTGTTTGCTGGGGTAATATAGGGTAAAAGAATGATGCCACCGTAACAAAAGTAAGTGTGCCTTAAAATGGGATTTTATTCAAAAGATAAACAAAGCATTTGTATAATTTATATGTATTTTTAAAACGATCTAAAGAGAATAAAGTAAAGTAAATGTTAAACTCAGCATATAAAATGTCTCAAACACTAATTCAATACGAATTAATCAATGATTTCTTTTTAAATCACAACACTAAGTATTCTGATGTAAACTTACGATTCACAACACTTATCGGCTTAATCTTAATAAAATACATGTTCTGTTGTAGTCGAGACAACACAACATTTTAGTTTTGTGAACGATAATCAAGGCCTTGAATTACAGTTTGCGAACGCTTTGATGTTCATAGCGCCAACTTCTAGTAATTTCTGGCGTCATCTAGAGAATACAATCGAAAGTTCATTGGCCGTTAAAACTTAAGGTGGAATTATCCGACTGTACTGTAGCGAAACAGCTGATCGTTCCGTTATTTGAAATCAATGCAAATGCTTATCGAATTTTAATATCACGTTCACAAAATATCTCAACCTATATAAAATAGAATTTCCTTTAATAATTCCATACTGCGTATTAATAACAGTGCGTTATCAGCAATGTTTGTAAATATAAACTTCTACTAATGCAAATGATGATAAAAATGTTGTATGTTGATAAACATTCTGTATATTGAGACCAGCCGTTAAATTTAAATTGATGTAGTTTTTAAAATTAATAAAATCAAATTTGATTACATTTGCCTGCTTTTTCGCCTTGGAAAGTGCGAATTAAACAAATCTAGTAAATATAATTCGCAGTAGTTTGCCGTTGAAATTGTAATCAGACTGTAATATATCATTGAAACCAGCGTCATTTTTTAATTAAAAATCTCAAAACATTTGTATTAAAATAGCGAAAAAATTTTAAAATTTACGTTACGCTTTCGAAATTAAAGCACAGATTTTAGTCTACTTTAATTTTTTGTGAATAAAGGCATAAAAAAGTGCCTAACCCTGAGTTGACACCCTTAAAAACATCACACCATCCCTGTGATTTATACTTAAACAGCTGATGTATTTAATAAATATGTTTGTATTTATTATTTATTGTTTACATTAAATTTGTTGCTTTTGTGCTTCTAGTTTTGAATTGATACACACATATATTTTTTATTATTAAATGATTATGGAAGCTTGTTTATTATGTCTGGATATTGAAAGTGCGGTTGGAATTATAAGAGTGAATTCTATAGAATGGCAAACAGAGAATATGAAGCACTTAATAGAAAAACACTTGTGGTCTATGGTAAGTACCTACCAGATATTTGCAAAAGTTATACAAATTATATATTGACGCAATTAATCTTTAAAGGATATTTCAAATGCGTCCAGTTGGATATGCACCACTTGTTGGCAAGAGTTGTACGATTTTCACAAATTTTATGAACGCATAGAACAAGCTCATGCAACATTGATTAAAAATAGTGAAATAGAGAACATTAAAGAATCGATGGGAAATGATGAATTAAAATCTACAAATATATATAAAGACGAATTAATTGATAGTTCTATTGAAACTGAGATATTAATGGAACAGTCTTTGTCCACAGAATATATAATAGAAAGTGAAAAACCCTTAATAAAAAAAGAACAAAGAGACGAAACATCGGCAGAAGAGACCTCAATTAAACAAAGACGTAAAAGGGGTCGTCCCACAAAAGTTGTGGTGAGTGATTTAACAAACAGTAATGAAGATCCTCTAAAGAAAACAAAAAAAAATAAACTTATTTCCAAAATCAAAAAAAGTAAGGATATTTCAAAACCCATAAACGTTCAAGCCGAGAGCTCTTTCATGGCAAACGACAATAAAAAGCAATTTGTAAAGCGTGAAACAGACGCTTTAGAAAGCTCAGAAGGACCTATTACCTTATTAGGTAATAATGATGATAATGATGACTCTGACACAGAATATGAAGAAACTAAGGATAAGCAATCATTTTCATTTTGTAAGAAAAAACGAAAAAATCCTGATGAAAAGACTCGAAAAGAACATGATGAAATTATAGCAGAATATTTCAAAATTTTTTGTAGTCTTTGCCAAATACCAATTGAAAATTTTATTGCATTACGTAAACACTTT
The DNA here is from genome assembly GCA_950370525.1 of Bellardia bayeri. Taxonomy (NCBI): domain Eukaryota; kingdom Metazoa; phylum Arthropoda; class Insecta; order Diptera; family Calliphoridae; genus Bellardia; species Bellardia bayeri. The sequence goes on along the minus strand of OX493268.1, from coordinate 44,931,111 downwards.
CGCGAGGAACATAGTAAACGTGGATTTGTAATATGTTGTAAGAAAAAAATTTTTACTCGCCCCATACTTGTTGATCACATACATTTTCATTTGGATCCCAACTATTTTAAATGTAAACAATGTGAGAAAGTTTACTCCGATCGCTGTACTTTAGAAAGTCACGTGAAAATCCACGAAGACGGTCAACAAGATCGCAACCACAACTGTGACATATGTGGCAAATCATTTGTGGGCACTACGCAGTTAGAAAATCATAAACTTACTCATGCTCCTGATTATGAGAAAAAGTTTTCATGCAATGAGTGTGGTAAATTGTAAGTTGTAGAAAATTTATAAAATCAAAATAATTTTTAGAACTTTTTACAATTTCTTTGCAGTTTTACTACATTATACAGTCTAAATTATCACATACAAGCAATACATCACAATAAGTATGTAAAAATTTGCGATATATGTGGCAAAACAATGCGCTGTCGCAATTCATTTAAACTGCATATGGAAAAACATGACAACAAATTATCAACTCCAATTAATTGTGATATTTGTGGTCTACGTTTAATTGATAGGCGTGGCCTAAGACGCCACAAAAATTCACAACATCCAGTCGGAGGCAAAAAAGAATACTCATGTCATATATGCTCGAAAGTATCACCAAATTTACGAGCTCTTCGTACACATGTACGTTTTGCCCACGAAACAGGCTACATCCACAAATGTACAATGTGCGATAAAGCATTTAAAAGACCGGAAGCATTAAAGGTTTGTTGTATTTGCTAATGTGATTACTTATAATTAAAATACGATTTTTCTTTTAGGAACATATGGCTACCCATACGGGTACCCCTTTATATACATGCCCTTGGTGTCCAAAAACGTTTATTTCGAATGGTAATATGCATAATCATCGTAAAAAGTCTCATCCTAAAGAATGGGAAGAAGCTCAAAGACAAAAGTATGGCGGAATATTTCCATCTAATTGTAAACCTTCAATTACAGTGAATACAAATAATACATTGTAATATACATACATATGTATATATATGAAGAAGAATAAGAGCTAGTTTCTGGGATAAAGATAATCTACATTTTTCGCTTAAACCTAGATTAAACTAAAAATTGTGTTTCTCAGTTATTATTTATTTGATATATTATCTAGGTTTAACTGAGCATCATTGGAGATATAAAATGTCAAAATACAAACAGCTGAAAAAAATTAAACAATTCAACAAGTGAAAAGAAATTTACATTTTAACAAAAATTAAAAAGAAATGGATTATTCTAGTGATGATGAGGATTTAAGTGATTCAAACACATATAATAACTTAAATATGTCAATTGTTAGAAAGATACGAACAATAAGGACACGTCCAAATCATTTCTGCATTTATACCGACGCCGAATTCTTTCAAAGATTTCGCTTAACAAACTAATTTATTTATAAAAAACAAAAATTCTCTAAAAAACTAAATAATAATTCATTTCTAACAATTGCAAATTGTAATTTTTAGAATTCCTTAGGATCGTTGGTTTGATTTTTTGCGAAAATTTAAGATATTGCCATATTTATATAAAAAATTAGGAGGAATGCCATATGTATTTTGACTGAACAGTACGGCAATGCTAACAAAATTGACAGGAGGTAATGCACTACTGAGAAACACAATCAGTAGTTTAATCCCGGCAAAATATATTTGAGGTTTAATATAACAGTGTGTTAAGCTGAGTTTAACTGACAAGTAAAAAACTAGCTCTAAGTGTTTTTTTATTTTAATATTTACATAATTATTGAATTTTCTACAGAATGTTCGATGAAAATTTATTTTCGCGTTATGTGAAATTAATTTTATATGAGTTGGTATTACATTATTATTATTTTTCTCACATTTAATCACTTACACTCACTCAGGAAACAACAATAGTTCTCAACAATGAAACACACTCACCGCAAAATAAATGGAATTTTCCTTCAAAAAAAGACTCGCTTTTTCCAAACAAGTTGTTAATTGGTTTTTAAAATTCTAAAATTAATTTATAAATAAATTATTAAAACATTATTGAACATATCAATATCATTAGCAAAACTTGAATTTGTTTAAGATAAATTAATGTTATTAAATTCTTGCCTGAGTAATCGGCCATTGACCGGGTAGGCATCTTTAATATAAAAATAATAGAATTTTTTTCTTAAAAATGACATGTAAATATCAAAATTTTTCATTATTACAAATATGGTATAGGTACATGTGGAAAAGGTTGTCGAGAATGAACTACATTCTTCCAATGACACTCTAATGTAAAATTCATGTCATATTCACCAGAATTTAAAGTAATTCATGTTTGCTGGTTGTCTTTTTCGCTGCATAACTAAAGTTATAACTATAGCCGGTTTATCATGTTAATAATAATAATGAAAAATTTAAAGTAAAAGAAGAAAAAATACATAAGGTCATAGGTATAATTAAAAATTATTTTTTAAGTGGTTCAAAGAAATATATTGAGTTTATAAAAGAAAATATGTATGTCAAAATCACTTGAAATCGGTTTTGGAATCCAAAACTTTTTATTTTTTTTATAATCAGAGTGAGACTTTTTATACCAAAATATGAAAATATTCCTAAAATGTATAAGAAGAACAGAAATACAAAAAGTATTTACAGATTCTACTACAATACAGATTATTATTTCAGAGTTGGCACAAAACATATTGTTAGTATCAATTTTAGTTCACACAACAAAAATAAATAAATACAGCGATATAACATGGCCAGCAGTTTTATAAGTAGACAATGTAGCCCTTTTATACAGTAATTTTCACCATGATAAAATTAAACTTAATAATAAAATAATCTTAATTTTAAAGCAATTCTTGTTAATATAAGAAGAATTTATTGTGACCATACTAAGTACTTATATCTTAAATCTATTAAAAAAAAACATATTGGAGTTGACTTTTCTGCAACGTCTTTTATTCGATGTGTTTACATAAATCCATAGGGTGGTTGTTAAAAACGTGTGAAATTCATATACCTAGGTGATCCGAAACTCAGCTAGCTGCTTTCATTTAATAGCGTCATCAACTTGTTCATTAACAACGTTGCAAATACCTTTGGCATATTGGGTAATAAATTTATTTATTTTTTTCTGTTGAATAAATGTTACTAAAAATTATTTTAATAACGTTTTTAATCTCATGAATCTCGAGTCTTAGATAATATCCTAACAACAAGTAGCAACGTAACTTTTGTATTAAAAAGGATAAGCAAACAATAATAATAATGTACTTAAATTTACGGTCGAGTTTTTATCTGATTACAAATTATTGGCAAATTTTTTTCGATGTGCTTCCTCCCATTCCTGTGGATGTGCTTTTTTTCGATGATTATGCATGTTACCATTTGATATGAATGTTTTCGGACACCATGGACATGTGTACAAAGCAGTACCAGTGTGTGTAGCCATATGTTCCTGAAAGCAACATCATTTATTCACATATTAAACTCAGTAAACAATTTTTGTCGACATATCTGATATTCGAATTACTGTAATATTTCTAAACCTTTCTTCAAACTCTTTACGGAAAAGTATTTCTTATTTGGGGTCAATTTTTCTTTTACACATTTAACAATTCAAAAACGAGTCTAATAATAAAATCTAAGTAAAGTTATTCTTATTTTATAAATTATCGTAAATTTGAACGATTTAAATTATTAATTCAATTTAAGCTTAATTCACTTAAATCTTAATTAGGGTAAATCTTTAACTTCATCCAAATATTTTTTCTTATTTAATAAATGAATTTTAAATTTGATTATGCTATTTTATAATGGATTCACGCTAAATAAACTTAAATGATTTTATAAGAAATTAATAAGTTTTATCAACTTTTGATATAAGCATTATCGGAACAATAATATGTTTCATCAGACTAATGTTCAATCCGAATCAAATATGTCTTAAATTAAAGTCAGAACTGGTACAGAATTCTGTCTGACAAATCTGAAAACTTTTCTACATTTTTTTAGACAAATTCCTAAGATGTCTGACTGAATTCGGCAAAACAGAATCTTCTGCGAGAGTAGTACTATACCTACCCGCAAAGCATATGGCCTTTTGAATGCCTTGTCGCACATTGTACATTTATGGTTATAACTTGTGCTATGAGTGAGGCGAATGTGCGTCCTTAAAGCTTCTTGATTAGGCGATACTTTTGAGCATAAATGGCAAGAATATTCCTTTTTTCCACCCACAGGATGTTGTGAATTCTTGTGACGCCTTAAACCTCTTCTGTCGGTTAGACGTATACCACAAATATCACAATTCATTGACATCGATACCTGGCTATTATGTTTTTCCATGTGTAATTTAAATTGATTTCGGCAACGCATGGTTTTGCCACATATATCACATATATTTACAAATTTATTGTGATGTATAGCTTGTATGTGATAGTTTAAACTGTAGGACGTTGTAAAGCTTAAAAGATAAAAATGGTAGTAGTATTTATTGCATTTTATATTTCCTTCAAGTCTTACAAAAAAAAATTATAATAAAATCGCTCATTGACGACAAGAGAACCAGTACAATTATTTTAAATATGTACTATTATTCTTAAAATTATATGCTTATTAGGCTTGCGGTGAAATTTTTTATTTATTTGTTTATTATATTTTCTGATATTTCGCTACAACAATGTGTAGCATCTAAACTTAGTATCATATTATAAAGATGGAAATATTTACAATGTCAAAATGTTCTTTAAAAATTATTGCATAGGCGAATACAAAAACGTTCTAAGCAATTACTATCTAAAATAATATTTTTATTTCACCATACTTGGTAAAATATCTTCCCCAAACCTACATATATAAACCAGAGAATAAGTTTTGTATGTATGTATATTCAATTGTCGCAATGAGTGAAATGTATCAACTTACAATTTGCCACATTCTGGGCAGGAAAATTCCTTCCGATAACCGGGCTCATGTATCCTTTTATGATTTTCCAGTTGCGTAGTACCCACAAAGGTTTTGCCACAATTATCACAAATGTGATTCCGATCTTGTCGACCCATCTCATGAATTTTAACATGTGTTTCCAAAGTACTACGCTCCGAATAGACTTTGTCACAATGTGGGCATTTAAAATAGTTTGGATCCAAATGTATGTGTATATGATCAACGAGGAGAGGACGAGAGAAAATTTTTTTCTTGCAACAAATCACAAAGCCACGTTTATTATGTTTATCTCGAAAATGTTTGCGCAAAGCAATGAAATTCTCGAGGGAAACATGACAAAAACTGCACACTATTTGAAAGTTGTCAGATATAAATCTATCATATTCTTGACCAGTTTTCTCATCAGGATTTTTGCGTTTTTTCTTAGTTACTACCACTGGTTCCGAACAGCTATTATTTTCCGAGTCTGATTCGTCAAAGTCCGCAGTGTCAGGAAATTCTAAAACTTTAGGTGGATCTTTAATAATTTTATATTCGCATTTTCCATGTACATTGTCTGCTTTTGTTACTTTCTTGATTTTTTTGGATTTAGGCAGTTTCTCTTTATATAAAGGATCTTTCATCTCGTCCAAAATTTCATCCATTTTAGTGTTTAAAGGCTTTTGTATAAGTTTTTCTTTTTCCTTTGGTTTATCAGTAAAAAATTCTTGATCATTTTCAATTTTAATGCAGAAATTTTTGTTTTCAATTACAAAATCTGTGGGTAAAGGTTGTTCTATTAATATTTCTGCTTCAAAATTATCTCTAACTTTTGCATCCTTATCAAATAATTCACAACAAACATCTTTTTGCTGTCTATTAGGCAATGATTGATGATTTTTAATTAAGTCATCTTTTATTTCAAATATATCCATACAGTCATATTTTAACTTACTATTAGATGATGTCGTCTCATTTTCGGCAGTTATTATAGTAACTAGCTTAGAATGAGCATTTTGTATACGTTTAAAATAGTTGTGAAAATCATTTAATATCAGCCAGCAGTTTAAACACACTAAACTGGTCTGTTGAATATTATCCTTTAATTTTCGTAGAATATAAATAAAATTTTATAACTTGTGCAACATCATATACTTACCATTACCCACAAGTGTTTCTCTATTAAATATTTTAAATTATTTATTTTCCATTCGGTTGAATTCACTCTAATACAGTCTACTATTCCACTATTAATTTCCAGACACAATAAACAACTTTCCATGTCCGTTAACAAAATAAATTTACACAGAATAATAATCAGTCTAATTTGTTTTACAAATTATACCTACATTCAAATGTAAATAAGAAATTAAAAACAATTTAATACAGAGTTGTTAAATGTATCAGCTGTTAATACTGCAAATACAGAGGTGTTTTAAATTGATAAAGTTTAGGAAGGAAATAAACATAACGTTATATTTTAAATCGAACATTCAAAATTATCAGCCCAATCATGAATAAAAATTCCGCGGGAGTTTTTTCCCTTTTTATTTTTTCAACATTGAATTTGAATAGGAAAAATGGGAAAAGGGAGAAAACTCCCACGGAATTTTTGTTCATGTTTGGGCTGTATATTTCATTCTTGTTGTTTAGGTCCAGTTTAATACGAAATATTATTTCAATCAAGGCAATTATTATAGCTATATGTTGTGTTTACTAGAAAAACGTTTAACGCTAAATAAAATGAAGATATGTATATAAACAAATATGTTTCGCCAAACTAAGTATTTCGCTCCTCCAAATCTAAGCTATTATGTTTGGGTCAACTGCTCGTTTTTTTCCTGATGTTAAGACTTTATTGAATAATGTTCCGCTGGAACTTGTTGATCATATGAAAAATCTCGGAGTATACCTTCACAATAAACATCATTTTGATTCTCATATTGATGTTTTGCGCTGTAAAGTCTTTGATATTTTGCGTAAAATTTATTCATCTAACTTGTATTTGCCAGTACGTATTAGGTATAATATGGCTTATTCTTTATTGATGTCATTGATATTATATAGTGTTGAGGTTTACTCTGGGACTGGATCAATACGTTTAAAAAAGATTAGTTATTTTAAATCCTGAAGTATGTTTCATTTACAATGTTAAGCGCAGAGAACATATTTCCAATTATGTTTAATGTTTTCTTGGTTATTCTTTTGAAGGCTTTATTAAGTATCGAAATATGATTTTATTTCATGATATTATTAAATTTAAAAGACCACTTGCACTTAGATCTTTTACCATTTCACGATCCATTAGAAATCCTCAAATGTGTATATCCAAAATTTCAACATTTTTTTTTTATAAATCTTTCGTTGTGAGAATCTGGTGTCCATACCGGAGGACGCTTTCTACGATTAGACCTTCGAAGTCCGGATGACTCTTCATCTACTTGAACATTAGGGGCTGTTAATAATTTGAAAGTTGGTGTTGATTTACGATCATTAGGTGTTGTACTTTCTGAAGATTCAGGTGCGTTATTATTATTTGAAGAAGTGGATGGTAACGAATTTTGAAATGAATCTTGAGCTAGATTGTTTTGCGATTCACTTGTAGATGTTGTTTGTAGATGTATGTAGATTTACAACTTCGATATCTGCGTTTTTACACTTGGAGTTTGTTGAGGGAATGCTAAGTTGAAATAGTCCAGCAAAACATTCACCGCTATCGTGAATAAAAATTCCACGTGAAATTTGTTCACTTTTATTTTTTTAACATTGAATTTAAATAGGAAAAATGTGAAAAGTGAACAAATTTCACGTGGAATTTTTATTCACGATAGGGGTGATTGTGTGCGGGTGGATTTGTTATATCAGTATAACGAGGTTTTAATTGATTTGAATGAGATCTAACTGCTCGAAATTCAGGGATATCTAAAATTTCTACTTCGTACATTACATTTCCAAGCTTCTGTTTTATAATTCCAGGAAACCATTCAGATTTATTTAACTTGTATAATTTTGCATAAACATTTTGACCAATTTTGTAATTACGTTCCACAGCACCATTAGGCCTATTAAATTGTGCCTCCATTCTTCGATTCCGTTCCAATTGTGGATGTTCAGATTTCTTAAGTCAAGATTAATTCTCAACTTTCTAAAAAAAAAAAATTTTCAAACTTTCATTCGATGAGCCTTCTAATTTTTTTCAAGCACGTTTAAGAGTGTCAACGAATCACTCTGCTTGCTCATTAGATTGAGGGTGATAGGGAGCTTGAAATTTATGTAAAATACCATTTTCTTGGCAAAATTTTGAATATTGTTGACTGGAAAACTGCGTCCATTATCGCTCACTGGAACTTGTTGATCATATGATTCCCAAATAATGACGTAAAATCACGCAAACAATTAATAATAATATTTGAGGTAATTGATTTAATTTGATAAATTTGAGGCCATTTAGAAAATAAATCTACTATTACAAAATAATAAAAAATGTTCATGCGGACCCGCGATACCAATATGAATTCTTTCCATTGGACGTTTTGTTAATGGTCACGAACAAGTGTTGTTTTAGGTAATGATTTTGCTACTGCTGCGCATTTAGTACAATTTTGTACATACCTTTTTATTTCATTATTCATGCAGGGTCAATAAACATAACTACGAGCCAATGCCTTTGTTCTTTCAATACCAGGGTGTACTTTGTGTAATTCGTTTCAAACACGTTTCCTATAACATGTTGGTGTCACGATACGTTCACCATACATTACACAACCATCAACTAAACTTAAATTTTCTTTTCTCGAAAAATAACATTTTAAATCAGATGATTTAACGTTTGGACACTTACCAGTTTGTAAATATTCAATAAGACTTTGAAGACTAGAATCTTTTATTGTAAGATCTATATTCATGTCGTTACAGGCAAAACATCTGTGATATCAGTAATTACTCTTTTGATGTCATCTTCGATTCGAATATTTTCAATAATCGTATCTTCATTTGGTTTCAAAGCATTACCAATAAGACGTGATAACTCTCGCCTAGGTAACGATCTTGACGCGATGCGAGGGCTTATATACACTCTGTGGTCTGGAGCTCCATTGTGACTGTGTATTCTTTGGCACTTTCACAGGAGAGTTATGACTTTGAGGGTGCATTAACTAAAGGCTACTTATCTTGTCAAGATATCGAGGCGATAGTGGACCACTTTAGCTGTTGCGTCGAATATTAAGACATACATTTACTATCGTGACATACACATTGTGTTCGCCACTTGTATAGTAGAGGCTTTACCAGTGTAGTCACGGAATAGATACACTTTTAAGGTCAAGGTGAGTGGTAGCAGTGCCGAGGACCTGAATGGCTGGTTAGTGTTTTTAAATAAACCAGCAGATAACAGCTCCCCTCAATGTCAGGGCAATACACAGTCACTGCGCGGATGGTCCGGTTTTTACGAGCATACTCGTGGGAACAAACTTGAACATAAAAATTTTAAAAATAAAAAGGATGTGAAGGAGACTTCCGATTTCAGGGATACTGTGGAATCGGAAGGGAGGGTTTCGGACAGTACCCTAATGGGGGAACTAACCCTGACGGACGTTCATGCCAGGATTTTGGAGCATGAAACCCAGGTCACACAACTAGATGTGGAAGGTCTTCTGGAAATGTCGAGAGACTCTTTTGGGGAAACTTGTGCCACTCAGGGGTTGGAGAAGCTGACTCTGCTATCTGATGAAGAACATGAAATCACTGTGATTTCTGCTCAAAATCAGATGGTGGAGACATCTCCTCCCGCCGCTGGGGACAAGAGCAACCAGGAGAGCCGCTTGACAGAAGACGGTCCACATGGTAATACCAATCTTGTTCGGCAGGTCGCCGTGGAGGAGCCGCTCAATGCCACTTCACGTGTTGATGGTACACCAAGCTGAACGAAGGAGGACAGGGCCAAAAATGCCACCAGAAAATCTTTGTCCCTTCTGAGAAAGATGGGACAAAGAGACCCTGGGTCATTTACCGCAAAAGAGAAGTACCTTCTCAAGAAGCACAGGCAGGACGTCGCTAGATTTGAAAGAATCTACGGCCGCGTGAGTGTTCTCTGCTATCCTGGTGAGCAGCAAGTGGGAGTGGCTGTTGATCTGGCTAATACCTATACGGGTAATAGGTCGACAGCTCCTACCACTAGCAGCGAGGGCAAAACAAAGGAGGGTGGTCGTTCTACTATACTAAATGGCAAGGATTCGGCCAGAGATGTAGATGGTATGAAGAAATCACCCATAAAGATGTCAGGGGCGAAGGGGACAAAGAACCCTCCGGCTGATTCCCTTAAGAATGTCCGCAAGGGCAACATTAAGGGTAATGGATCCGATGGTTCTCAACCCTCGTCAGCTAGGACATCGGCAAATAAGAAAGCGGCGGGTAAGAAGGTGATAACCCCTGGCAATTCTAATGGTACCCAAAAAGAGACCATTAAGAGGGCGAGATCCGGTGGTGACCAACCCACCTCGTCCACAAAGAAGGCGAAAAGGTCCTTGAGTCAGGATGTATACCTTCAGGCGGCTATTATTGATCGGAATGATCCGGATGGGAAGATCACTACCGATCAATGGCAGCTGCTTGAAGGTAGACTCTTGGATGAGATCGCCTTCTACGATAGTAGCTCTGAGGACGTATCCTTCAAAGGTGCAGACTGGGCTAAGGGAGTCAAAGTTATAAACTGCGGAAACAAAAATTCATTTGAATTCTTAAGAACCGCAGTTGGGAAACTTGGCGTCCTTAATCCGGCCCTAAAACTTGAAGTGGTGCGCGCTTCGGAGTTACCACTTAGGACAATAGTGACAGTGTGGATTCCCCTACCCGTAAGACCGGTGGAAAACATACTGGCAATATTGAAAAAACAGAAAGTTGATCTTCCTATAGACCATTGGAAGGCTGTAACCTCGATGGTCTGTAAGAACAACAACGGGAGGGATTTTTGATTCGCAGTGGATCGTAAATCCCTAGAATGGCTTCGGTGTATATGCTGTATGACGTAGCAGAACCACCTGGAAATGAGGTGGTGGAGCTAACGGCATATGCAAAAAGGAGAGGCGCTATCCTGGTCATGGGCTGTGATGCGAATGCCCACCAGATATAAACAAAAGAGATGAGTGCGTTTTTATACCCTTCACCTTCATGAGAAGGGTATATATAAGTTTGTCATTCCGTTTGTAATTTCCACAATATAATTTTCCGACCATATAAAGTATATATATTCTGGATCCTGATAGATAGCGGAGTCGATTAAGCCATGTTCGTCTTTCTGTCTGTCTGGATGTTGAAATAAGTTTTCTGAAGTCCGCAGATATCTTCGAGATCCAAATCTTCAACAATTCTGTCAGACATGCTTTCGAGAAGTTTGCTATTTAAAATCTGCAAAATCGGTTTAGGCCAACCAGAGTTATGGACCGATATGTGAGAGAACCTCCATAAAAATTTGATATTTTTTGTCCATTTTATTGCAATATTTTGAAATATATTGCAGATAATGCCATGAAATTTTGTATACGTTGTTTTTATGATAATAGAAGTGTGTATGAATCTGTACAATCGCAAAACGAAATTTAGTCCACTTCCAAAATTCACTTAAATACGTATAAAACAGATATAAATAATGGTAAATGGCTAAAATTTGACATAAATAATCCTTATAGGTAAATAAATTGTTATACTAAATTTTATGGTGGTCGGCCCAGAATTGGTCATAGCTCCCATACAAGGACCACATCTGAAAAAGACATTTATCCCTATATATATTGTATAAATATCGGTACTGACTCAAAACTTTACACAAATCATTTGCATATATACAAAAATCATCCCACAAAATTTTGTGAATTTCGGTCCATTTTCAACCGTATGTTCCATATAAAGCCCTCTTCCGAAAATTACTTTAATACTCATAAATCTCTTATAAATAAGGGTACCAATCCAAAATTTTACACGGATCATTTACATACATGCCTAAATCAAACTGCAGGATTTTGAGAATATCGGTCCATATTTGACTATGTCCCCCATATAAGGTCCACTTCCGAAATCCACGCTAATACTAATATATATCTCAAATATACCGTTATTATGTTGAAATTTGACGTGAAATATCCTCATATGCATGAAAATCACTGTTCCAAAATTTAAGAATAAAAATTTCCAAAAAAACAAATAAATTCGGGTCAAAAAATATTCTTTTCGGATTTAACCCATATTCGGTACATATTTTATAATCATGAAATATATCGTTGGAAAGGTATTTTTAATACCTTTTATTTAATGTATTACAAATTATCATACCCCAGTAGTTATGGAGATATAGGCCTATATATTTTCAACTTTACGGGCCCGCCCCCTCGAAAATAATCGTAACCGACAATTTTTTTTTTTTTGCTGGCATCTCCTCTAAAAGCCCTATTTGATGGGTTTTTTTTTGAGCAGTCACTAAAACCGAATTGTTCCCCTTTTTTATACTCTGTTTGTTAAATTACACTGAAGAACATCAGACAAACTCTGTAAATTATGGTAAGAATTGGTAATTAAATCAATTAAACATGGTGAAAATTAGACAAAATTTCAAAATATTTAACATAAATTATGTTGTTCGTAAAATTGTCTTTCAAACAATATATCAAATAATAATTAAATTTGCACTAAGACTAATTAGAAAACGCAAAATAAGGATATTCTAGTCCTATAACCAGTGTAATTTTTGTATTTCTTATTACGTTTATTTATTTAGGCACAGCCGAATATAGCACTCTTACTTGTTAACTTTATAACTGTCAATTATCTGGTTATTTGTAACAGGGGCATTATATCCACGTTCAGGAATAGGGATAGGCAGACGGTTATAGACATTACATTGACGAACCATAGGGATAATTTCGTTAGAGATTGGAGGGTATCCGCGGACTGTTCCTTTTCGGATCATAGTAGGATTACCTTCACTTTGGACTTCCAGTCAGCTGTAGGGGTACCTTACAGGAATCCTAGGCTGATGGGTTGGGGAACCTTTCATGATAAGGTTCGCATGGGGATGGAACGGTCAATTTCATGTGGTCCGTTACCATCCGATTTGGAATACACGGTGAATAATTTCAGTCGTTTACTAAAAGAGAGCTATGAATCATCATGTCCTATGAAGTTTCCAGGTAGGCGCAAACAACCTAGATGGTAGACCAAGGAACTTCAAGTACAGAAGGTCGACGGTTAGGAAATCTTTTAATAGGGCAAAGCTCACCGGACTACAGGGAGACTGGAACAACTACAAGGTGTGTTTCAATAAGTATAAGGGAGACCTGAAAAGAGCGAAGAGGATCTCATGGAGGAATTACTGTGAATCCGTGGATGGCGTCAATGAGATGTCAAGGTTTCGGCGAATCTTATCCAATGACCCAAAGGACATTGGATATATTCAAAGAGATGACAACTCATGGACGGAATCCAGCTCGGAAACTCTCTCATTGCTTGATGAGGCACACTTTCCTGGTTGCGAAGGTACAGGAACGGAGGCTGAGGACCAATGAGGCAATATGCTTGAGGGTATCGGTCACGACTCTGGACAGGTTGATGAAATAGTCGTGAGGGATAAACTAGCCTGGGCGGTGAAAACTTTCGATCCGTATAAATCACCGGGTCCGGATGGAGTATTCCCAGCTATGCTATGTAATATCCCGGACACAGCGCTATTTCTTTTGGAAGATATCTTTAAGAGTTGTCTCAGATATAGGTATCTACCACATGGTTGAAGGGAGGTAAGGGTTGTCTTTATACCCAAGGCCGGTAGGGCCTGCCACTCAGAATCGAAGGATTTTAGACCTATTAGCCTATCGTCCTTTCTTTTGAAGACTTTAGAACGACTGATAGATCTACATCTAAGGAGCAAGATAGATGCCCACCTCATTAGCAACGCTCAACATGCCTATCTCAGGGGTAAGTCTGTTGAGGGTGCGCTTCATGAGGTGGTTGGTTGCATAGAGCACAGTCTAGAGCATAGGGAATATACTTTGGCTGCGTTTCTGGATATAGAGGGCGCCTTTAATAACATTAGAACGGAGGCAATTAGGGACTCGTTAGTGGAACATGGGATCGACGACTTCCTGGTGAGTTGGATTATCGTAATGCTGGAGAGCAGGATTATCAACTCAATCCCAGGGGACGAAGTGATAAGAAGAATGGTTACCAGGGGTACACCCCTCTTCTTTCTCCTTTTCTGTGGTTACTGGCGGTTAACTCTATTCTCAAAACCTTCGAATCTAAGGGCAGGAAGATAGTCACCTATGCGGATGACGTAGTGATACTGATTAGGGGAAAGTTTCTCTCAACTATCAGTGACATCATGCAGGATTCGCTTGGTGATCTCTCGTCCTGGGCAAAAACTTGGGTGTAAACCCATCAAAGACGGAATTAGTGTTATTCACGAGGAAATATAAGGTGGATAGCTTCAAATTGCCGAAATTGGATGGTGTGGAGCTGAGCTTATCAGGAGGAGCAAAATATCTAGGTACCTTCCTTGACAGGAAACTGTCATGGAAGTTAAATACACAGGAAAGGTTAAGGAAGGGCCTCAATGCCTACTATGCATGCAGGAACTCAATAGGTAAAAAATGGGGGTTGCGACCAGGCATGGTTAAATGGATCTACACGTCTGTTGTTAGATCTATTATAACTTATGGTTGCACAGTGTGGTGGGAGGCAATGAGGAAACGTAGTTATAGGACTATACTTAATAAAGCCCAAAGGTGAACTTGTCTGGGTATCACAGGTGCCTTAGGCAGCACCAAGCAGGCGGCTTTGGATATAATCCTAAACCTACTACCCATAGAGCATTATGTGAAAAGTGTGGCAGCAAGGAATCTACTCAGGCTATCAGAGTCTTCTTTGGCAAAACCCCTTCGGGTTGGTCATACTAGGATATTGTATAAGGCAGGCCTTAGGGGTCAGGACATGGATCCATCTGGAATCTCTGACTATAAGGTCGCGACCTACTACTTCGGTGTATCACCCCCAGTAGAGTTCCCCAGTAGGGTTGACTGGGCTGGATCCGATAAACTGTTCGAGGGGTGCGCAGTTTTCACTGATGGGTCCAAAATGGACTCTGGTACAGGGGCCGGGGTTTATTTGGTCGACAAGGATATTAAGCGCTCTTATAGACTCCCCAACGAGTAGCGTGTTCCAGGCGGAGATCTATGCGATCTGGAAAGCCACGGAGCTGATAGGGGCACACGTCGAGAGGGGGTCTACAGTGACTATATACGTGGACAGACAAGCGGCACTAAAGGCTCTAGAGCGTAATCAGATACACTCCAACCTAGTACAGGACTGCAGGAGAGCTCTAGAGGAGCTATTGGTGCTCTACCAAGTGAGATTGTGTTGGGTACCAGGGCACTGTGACGTGCAGGGAAATGAGGTGGCGGATGAACTGGCTAGACTTGGTTCTGGTATGGACCAAGATACTAGAGAAAGAATGGTCAAACCACCTATATGTTACTTCTACAGGCTGATTTATGAAAGATTCCATGACTGTGCAGAACAATCCTGGGGCAGTAGGTCGGATTGCATAGTGTCCAGGGCCTTATGACCAAAACTAAATGCAAACGCGATCGAAACACTGGTGGAATTAGACAGGTATAGTCTCAGGATTCTGGTAGGAGTGATAACCGGTCATTGTTCGATTGGGGCCTTCAGAGGCAAATGGGATAATAACACACAGGACTTCTGTAGGGTGTGTGGGGACGCAGAGGAGCGAGAGACAATAGGGCACATCATGTGCAACTGTCCTGGGTTACAGAGTCATAGACTTAAGTGGCTAGGAAATAGATTCCTGGACGAACTCAGCAATGTTGCTGGCTGCAAACCGTAAGGGGATCTTTCTTTCTTTCCTTTTTCTCCCCTTATCAGGTTTTGGTTCCTCTTTCATTTCAAATCTATCTTTCTACTCTTTTTCTTTTTTCAACGAAAAGGAATCACAATGGACCACAGGGTATCCGAGTGGAAGTGCACATGGTGTACAACCCTTCTTATCTTATCTTATCTTAAGACGTGATAAAATATCAGCTGCACCAAATTCGTGTGTTGAGACATATTGCAAATCAAAATCGTACGGGCCCATCGTTGAAGACGGCTTGCAGAATGAGCTGGAATTCCTTTTTTATTATTAAAAATTGAGAGTAACGGCTTATGGCCAGTTTGAAGAGTGAATTTGCGACCGAATAAATATTTATGAAACTTAACCACCGCGAACACAAAGGCGAGTCCTTGCTTTTCAATCTGGGAGTAATTTTTTTCAGCTGGTGCAAGAGACCTGGATGCGTGATAAATTGATTTTTCACTACCGTCTGGAAACACATGATAATGTATGCACCCAACCTAACATTGGAAGCATCCGCAGCTACTTTGATAGGAAGTTTTGGCTATAAGTTTGTTATCAGCAATTCGGATGACAATAACTCCTTAAAACGACCAAAACTGCGTTGACAAGTGGGTAACCATTCCTATATTGAGTTTTTCTTGAGTAAGTTGTCCAAAGGATCTCTTAGCTTCCTCATTTCATGAATAAATTTACCATAATAGTTGATTGCTCAAGGAAAACACCTTAATTCGTTCATATTTTGAGGGGGTGGAATTTACAAAAAAAAAATTAATTTTAAGTTTATCTGGATAAATACCCTTAATGTCAAACTGATAACCAAGGTAAGTACATGAATTTTTAAAGAATTTACATTTTTCAAAGTTGACGGTGATATTATATTGTTTTAAACGGTCAAATACCTGTTTAACGGCAGCTATGTTTTCCTTCTGAGTTGGTGTGGCTATAATAACATCATCGAGGTAAGGAAAACCATCTTTTATACCGGCGATGCATTGCTGAAATGCGCCAGGGACTGATCTAACACCCGGGGCTAGGCGGTTAAAAATGAGTATTAATGACAAGTACCTTTTTAGTATCACCATCGACCTCAATTTGCATGTAGGCATTATTTGAATCAACGATGGAAAAGATCGAGCAATTATTAAAATTTATGAAAATGTCATCAGGGAGTGTCAATGGAAAAGTATGAGGTTCCAGCTCATGATTAAGTCCAGTGGAGTAGTCACCACAAATACGTAAATCACTGAAAGCCTTTTTACCACTCAGGAAAATTTATGGGTGATATGATACCTTCACATTCAAGTCTGTTAATCTCCTTGTCCAAAGGTTCTCGTGCTGCATAAGCCACTTGTCTTTTAGGACGAAAAACGGGAACAGCTGTGGTTTAAGTTGCAGGTGAACTTTGAAATGAGTGCAGTGTCCAATTTCATTCCTAACAAGTAAGAAAGTATAGTCGGTCAAGCCCGGCCATATAATACCCTACACCCAGTATATGTATAAAACAGTTTTTCAAAAATGGGCGTCATATTAGAGACATAACCTATTGTGGACCGATCTCGATATAAATACTTTCAAAAGATTTATGGAGGTTAAAGTGAATTACGGAGAGGGTCTTATATGGAATTTCGACTAATTATGGACCGATCATAATAAAATTGTACCGTAATATTTGTATACATATGTCAACGTAGTTGTTTTTCTGTAAATGAGTTGTTAACTTCAAGTTGGTTGTAGGTTGTATACACATCAATAGGTTGGTTCCATAATTTAAATTGTTCCATCAAATCAGATCCGAAAAGATCTAAATCAGGAATAGACGATACTAAAATGTTACATTTTTGACTTTGATCGTTGATAACTACTATACTCTGAAATCGTCCAATGATGATGATTTGATTTGTAGACGCATCGCGTGGTTTGTGTTTACCAATTTGAAGCAAAAAACGGAATTAATTCCACTTCCGAACGGAATTAAATTATGTGACCTAGCTATATATCTTCATTTTCTTTTTTTCGTTTGAAATGCATTTAACACGAGTGCTAAATAAACTCTCTCCTTCCAAAAAGCTTTTTTTTAATTTCCACTGTTTTGGAAGTAAAAAGTCCTTATATTTGTTAAAAACTACATTATATTTGTTTATATATAATTTAAATACTAATTTTAATAGTTTAATCCTCGTCGCCAATTGTGATTATATAAGTATAAAAGTCTTTATTTATTATTAAACTCTAAATATTACAGCGTATATCTTAACTGACCTACAAAGTTGGAGCAGACCTGGGCAAACAATGTTGCGTCAAAACTATTTAGCGTGTCTTGATCCAACATGATATTAATGGCCGAGTTGCACGCAGGAAACCGTTTATAAATCCGAAAATCAGCATGTGTAAGTTAAATTTTGTCAAAGAACAGGTTTACAAGTAATCAGCATTTTGGAATTCGGTCATCTTCGCTGAAGAATCTAAGTTTAACATATTCGGTTAACATATGCTTGGCGGATACCAAATGCAGAATTAAATAAAGAAAACAGTGTCACGGTTTGGGACCGTAAATCATCTGTTGGTAATGGGAGTTTAACATTTATTGAAACAGTCACGGACAAGTTTAGGTGCCCTCAGATTCTGAATACAGCTTGTTAGAAAGCGCGGAGAACCTGGGTACAAGATTACTAAGATAACGATCTAAAGCACAAATTCGGTATTGTACAACCGTGGCAAATATTTAACTGTCCAGATTTGATGACACTGCCACCACGGTCGCCAGCTCTTAATGTTATCAAAAAAATATGGTCCATTTTTTCAATTAAATTCTTTATTTCAATAGATAGAAAGTCTTCGCGGCCAATAATACATGTATCGTAAGATCTAAATTTATAAATTTTATTTAATTATATATTCATTAATGTGATTATAGAGCAATTCCATATGAAAACGATCGATTTTTTCTTCATAAATGTATTTTTAACTGTAAAATAATTTTTAAAATGTATTTTTTAACAAGGTGGTCTCTTAAATGCTCTTCTCATGTCCAAACAAGGAGTCGGGGCCCATTTTTTATTGCTGATTCTTAAAGCAAAAATTATGAGGAATCCAAAAAAAAAAAAATTAGCCGGAAAATTTAGGAGCTTCTGTGGAAAATCGGAAAATTTATTTTCATGGGAAAATTTAGAGGTAAATTTCTAACAAAAATTGGGAAAATTTTATTTTTCAATTAAAGCCTGATTCAATACCTTTCCAACGAGCTATTAATCGGTGCGATCGCTTTAGTAGTTTTTTTTTAAACAACTTTCAATGAGGTTCCTTATGAAGAATTCTTCAATTTTGTCACATGACAGTGGGTACACCACCACCACTAAACCAGTCACTATAAAAAAAAAATATGTAGGTACATTATTTTTTGCTGGGCAATCGATTGAGACTATTTATTTTAAAATCGGAGAGAATTGGACGACCCAAAAGGTGATCGCTTTCATATGGAATTGCTCTATAATAAAAATTCAAATTATATATAAGCGGCTCCACCAGCCGTATAAATTACTACCAGAATTATTTTAATTAGAAATAATGTTTTTCATATTGAAATCCATAAAGAAAGAAAAGGAGAAAAGTTCTTAAGTAGAAAAAAATAAAATGTGTTTAAAAGCCATCGATTTGTAATTAATATTTGAATACTAACAATGATTACAATTATTTTCGATAAAAAAAAACCGTAAGAGTAAAGATATCTGGAGATTTAATTAGTTTGTTGGTTTTCTCTTGATAAACGTAGAAATTCCAAAACAATTTTTTTATAAGTATAGTTGGAGAATTATTATATTATATTATTATATATAGTTAAGAGAATTAGGTAAGTGGTTTCAAATGCGGCAAGTTCTTATTATAAATTTTAGAAATCAGCATAACAAAATAAGCTGACGTTAAAAAACGAACATTTTCTTGTTTTTTTTTAGTTCTAATATATTAAAATGGATTTTGAAACCAAAATATGTATATAAAATATGTATATGTTTTCTACAGTGCTACAGTCAAAAACATAGAATTTTCGACTAAATCACATATTCCTGTTTTGTTAAATTCCTATTATTGGCATATATGCTCTATGAAAGTAGTCCGCAGTTCCATTGCTGTTAATTTACAAAATTTCTATTAATAGATTTTATCTTTATCTAAAATGTCAGTCGTAATTCTAGCCCAACGTGCAATGTTTTATGGGGTGTAAAGTATTGACGGACGGTTCAGATATGGACGTAGCGACAGCGCTACCATGACTCGGATGTCATGGAGTCATCCAGCAGAGTTCTTTGTGATTCTTAAAGCCTCGGAATTGATAATGATGAACTATTTATGTCGACATTCAAACAGCATTAAAGGTCTTAAATAGCCAATATAGTTGGATATTGTAGGAGAATCATGCAAATGCAAAAGGAGCTATACGCTGTCGGGTTGATCTGTGTACCAGGGTACTGTAACGTACAGGAAAACGAGGTATTGGATGAACTTGCGAAACAACGATGTAACTTAACTCTAACTTATCTTTTATATTTTAAAAATTATAACATGTGAAAGTCTTATCTTCTAATATGTTAGCACAATTTCATGTTCTGTAGTTTTGCAACCATAAAATATTTTATTATTTTAAATTGTCAATACTCTATAAAAGTAATAAAAATTGGTATTTAATCAATACTAATTATTTTAATATTAACATGAAAAAAACATACTAGCGCAATTCACAATCTTTTGTAAATGGCATTTCGCTATTTCAAGTAGACAGTAGCACGTGCATTTCTGTATATTTTGTTAGCATAGAGCAAAAATATTTTGCAAATGCAATGATGCAAGTCCATTTACACAAGATTGTGAATTACGCTACTATTTTTTTAAAAATTTCATGCAATGCATACTTGTCGCTATATAATTTCGCATTATTGCTTTATGTTGCTTTATTTTCTGACGATTTTTCTGAAGTTTCTTTTTTTTATATTCAAATTGTTTAGTTTTGCATGTTCGTTTTTGATCTAAATTTAAAGACTCGTCTTTTGACAACTTCTCTGAGTTAACTATGGGATAGTCTGTGTTCAATTGGACTATAGGGCACTGTTTATTAAAAACTGATACTTCGGGAGATATTGGTAGCTCATCAGCACTTAATGTAATGTCTATAGTTTCATTTATTTGCACTTTATGCGGTCGACCTCTAGGTTTCTTACGAGGACGACCTCTTTTTCTAACATTTTTTACAGGAGTTTCTAAATATCGAGTATTGGTACTTCCAGTTATTGGCTGATGTTTATCCATATTGGCAATGGTTCTAGATCCATTCCGGAAGGTGCATTCATTTGTATGCAAGTCGCTTTTCTCTACTGCATATTTGCGTGGACGTCCTGGCTTACGCTTTGGTTTATTTTTAAACGCTGCAGTTATAACTCGTATTTTGCGAGGACGTCCTCTTTTTTTTTTGGGCAATGCTGTGATTATAGACTCCATATCATTACTCACGGTTATTGTAGGCATACCAAGTAAGTTATTTTCTTCAATCTTAATATCTTCGGCAATTTCATCATTTGGAAAAATTAATTCTTCTGTTAACTCCATTTTTAACATTGGAATTTTTATTGTATGTATTTCCATATCTAAGTTGCCAGTATTAGATGATTTCTCCAAATTATTGGACGTTTGTTCTTTTATATCAATTTTAATATTTCTGCCATGAGCTTCTTCTATTGTTGTATAAAATGTATGAAAATCATTTAATTGTGACCAGCATGTTTGACATATTCCGTATATAAAATCCAAGTTATCCTGAAAAATAATTAAAATATTATATACTTTAATACACACATACTGGATTTAGAAATAATTAATTAATAATTATCCATATTCTTACAATTGGCCAAAAATGTTTTTCTATTATATTTTGAATGTTCGACTGTAACCATTGTGGAGATTGTATACGAATACAATTATTATATTCTGTATGGTTTCGCAGACACAATAAGCAATATTCCATTGCACTCTTTTTAAATTATTTATTAATTTCTTTAAAGCAATGATAAAAACATTCTTGGCTATAAACCGCTTAGAACAAAATAGCTGATTTATACAGTGTCACAGCAGTGTTGCCAGCTCAAATCATTATGAATAAACGACCAGCATTGCCACAACCAAAAAAAATTGTAACCAACATTGAAATAAAAAATTACCAAATTGGAGAAAAATTAACCAAATATTTTTTAATTAATAATAAAGGTCGAATAGAAATACATATTCAAATATTTTTTATTAATTTATTTATAACAAATTCAAGTTTTAATAAAAATTGCTAAATACAATAGGTTTGTTTAGTGACTAAAAATTTTTACAAATATGTAAAAATTGTTCAAAATATTTTTGAAATTTGTTACAAAAAACTTCTTTTATATGTACAAATACGTTAAAAAATTTCTTCAAAATTTAATTTTAAAACTTGTCATGGTAATTTGATATTTACTAAATAAAATATTCTTAAATTTTTTATTATCAATAAAAATAACAAAAATGAAAAAAAATTACACATTTCCACACTGAAAGAAAAAATTAACCAAATTTGGTTAAAATTAACCAAAACGGCAACGCTGTAAACGACAAACATTTATATAAGGTGCCAATTTATATTCTAGGGTGCACTCATTCATACCACAAAAACAACATTTTGTTTTTGATAAAATACACCAATTGTCAATAAATATTGAAACGAGTTCCAAAAAAACAAAAACTCCTAATAGAACAAAAGCATAATGCTTATTTCTTAAAATATTTACGCGTATATTTTAAAATTTGCAATAATATCTTACACAATTTACCCGAAGCAATTATTTAAGCTTACCGATATGACATCGGGGTGTGGGGAATATAAGACGAGTAAACACTTGATTGTACTAGCTAGGTACCGTGGTACAATTTCAAAATACTGTTGCATAAAAATTTAGTATTTCAAATAAAATAGTTAAATAGGTATATCACTTAAGTTACTATTTGTGTAACAGTGCAAGCAAAAGAGATTGTATTAAATTTCATGAACAGTTTGGAGCTGACATCAATTTGATATTTAAATACGAATATATAAGATGCTTAATACGACATGAAATTTTTGGTTGAATTATCGAACAATGGAAGCCTTTCACATACGTGTATATAAATATTTATATATACTTTCTAATTAAAATAAGAGTATTTAAGCAATTACTCGTATATTGTGCTGTATGAACATCGAACAAGTTTTAAGGCAAAAATTGTATCAATCTTTTCAATAAATATTGCTGCGTGTAAATTGGGCCTTAAGATGGAGGTCGACACCAAGCGTCTACGCGTTTTAAGCAACTGTCAAAAAAGTAGAATCAATGTAGTTGTTTGCGTTAAGTTACACACTCAAAAGCGTAGGACTCGCTGACGCTTGAAACGCGAAAAGTTCGTTTACTTTCTACTTTTGAACGCGGTGCACGCGTCACAGCTGACTTTGACAAATGCAAAGCAAATTTATTTTAAAGATGATGTCACCAGAAAAAATGACAGTTGAAATAACATTTTTTATATGAGTTTGACAAACAAACCGATAAAAAAAATTTATATAAAAAAAAACAGCTGGGCATCCGGCATCACCTTAAGTACATACATATAAAAAAAAAATATTGACGCGAAAAATCTTCGCATTTAACTTGAAATGAAAAACGCTTAAACGCGTTGACGCCAAACCGCGAGTTGTGGACCTCCAGCTTTACTTATGGTGTGTTCTTTTCTGAAATAATATGTTACACCTTTATTATGTACATTTTTATAATGTTTACCCCACATTTTAAAGATGTCGCATTTTTAATGGTCAGAATAGAACATAAAATCACAACAGTGTAACACTTTTTTTCATGTACAGCTGTTTTTGTTTTTTTTTTGTTAAAAAAAAAGAAGAAGCAGATAGCTCCCTAGTAAGTTCGCTTGAAATAAGACAATGAATATCTCTCAAAAAGAACAATGACACCTTCCCGACTAATACGCAAATTCTTCTTAAACTATACAAATTATATAACATACATTACATATAGGCTTGCCAGAAGTAGAAGTACGCGTACTTTTTTTTACTAATTGTACTTCTGTCTGCATAAGACCTAAAGAATGCACTTTATTCACCCTTTATGCTTCTTTTTGTAATTTTTTTATTTTTTTTTAAGGAACAATTGCTTATTTGATAGCAAATATTTTGCTTAGTGCATAAAAGAAGCAACTTCAGAAGATGGTAAAAATGGAATAGTTAAGTCCAAAAAAGCGATAAATATTTTTAATTTTTTCAAGTTGCCAAAAAAACAAGTTTTATTAAAACATTTAATATAGAATAGAAAAAAATTATTTTATTTTTTAAAAATTTTTATTCGAAGTTTTACTTCAAGTTAAATATACAATTTGTTTGTAAACAATTGTATACGCTACAATTTTTTTTGTATATTTCTGTTATATGTTTCACATAGCTTTCCGTTGGAAAACATAAATGTAAAATCATACAAAATATACAAAGAGACACTAGCATGATTTTGGCATACAATGGAAATCACATATGGGTAGAAAAGTGACATTCCACATGACAAAAACACATAATGTGAACACAGCTTTAAAGTTAAGCACATACGTAGTGCTTGTAAATAGTTAAGCATTTTAAACCCTGCACACTACACTTTATCAGTGTTGACATTTTTTCAGAAAAGAATACAAAAAAATTAAAAAAAAGTGCGAAATGGGAAAAACGTGTAACATTTTTGCCAGAAAAGAAAACGTCATTAAAAACTGGTAATGTAATATGCGATTGTACCATGTCAAAGTTGACCTATTGTTTTAGTGCATCTGGCAGTTTAAACATCCAAGCGAAGAAAAAAAGAATTAACAGAGCTAATTTTACTAATGCAAATATTGATAAACATGTTGTATGTTGATATCAGTCGTTAAATTTAATTTGAGTACAATTTCGTAACAATATTATGTGGTACATATTAAAATACTAAATATTAATATCTACATGATATATGATTTTATGTTTTGTTTCCTTTTTAAATTATTAATGGTAATCCTCAATAAACCATTTTGGGCCCACTTCTATTAATATTAACGATTTTATTAGTCATATAAATTTTCCAACATCTAATATTTTTGTATAGTGATATGATATTCATTTAGTTTTCTTATGTGAGTGCCAATTCCTTGACTCCTTGCATGAACATATTATTTTTACATTGACTATTCTGACTTTATTGATAATATGTGTTGTTGAAGTGTTATTTTGGATGAAAATCTTGATTGTGTTAATCATATTAACTCAGTAAAATCAAAACTTTGTTTTGTATATTTTGGGCTACTATCTTCCTCTGAGGATTACTCGTTTATAAGATAAAAAATACTTCTACACAAATTTGACTATTTCGTTAACGGTATTCTAATGATCGGTCCGACTTTAATTTATGAAATATGTAACTTCTGCAAATTACAAATTTTTAGTTCGGGTAATTGCAGTTAAACAAAATACATATTTTTGCTAATGTCAAAAAAAAAGTGCGGCGGTTTCACTTCTAAACAATAGTGACGGCGACAAATCGAAAATACGACTTGGAACTATGTACTAATTTTTTCATTTTTATTGTTGTATTACATGTAAAAAAAAACATTTGGTAGTTGGAATACATATGTATGTATATCAAAACAAAAATAATGAATTGTTTGTTGTGTTTAAAATTAATTGATAATGTTAAAAACCGTATCATAATTAATTCCTCCGAATGGCAAGAACTAAATGTACAATTTATTGTTGAAAAATATTTGTGGAAAATGGTAAGTTGTGTATATAAATAAGTAAGTACCTAGGCCTAGTACAAATTGAAAAAAAAAAATATTAAATAAGTGTTACTTCCCGATAATAATTAAAAGCACAAAGTCTTAATTGACCAATTAGGAGTTACATACACTATTTACTATTTTTATGTTTTATATTTAAAAAAAGTCGTCTGGCATACTGTTTACATATGTACCTACGTATATGTTTTTATATTGATATCTTCAATAGGAAAATTTAAATACCTATTCCCATATGTGCCAAGCATGTTGGCAGGAATTATACAGTTTCCATAACTTTTACACAGATATAGAAAAGGCCCATACAAATTTAAGCACTTTAATTAAAACTGAATTAATTTCCGATGATGTTTCCAGCGAAAAAGGAGAATTGGAGGAAAAAATAGAAAATTCCAAACTTGAACCGGAAATTTTATTGCTAAAAGAAGAAAATCCTTTAGAAATCTTTGAAAAAGAGGAAGTGGAGGAATTCAGTAATTCCAAAAAAAGAATAAAACGTAAATATTCCACAAAAAGGGGTTCTAATGATGGGCAAAAAAATGAAAAAAGAAATTCCAAAAAGAAATCTAAAAAAGAAAAAAGTAAAGGTGATATCAATAAAACGGAAGATGGTCAATATCAGGAAAAAAATAAAACTAAATTGAAGGAAGTTGAAAATGATTCTAAAGAAAGCAACTCTGTTGAAAATTTTAACGATCTGTATGACACCAGATTTGATAGTGATGACGAACCAACAAATACTGCTGATACGCTTAAATTACATGCTCAAAGGCAAGAATATGATAAATTTATTGCCGAAAATCTAGAAATAACATGCTGTATTTGCCAAATTCCGTTGGAAACATTTTCCATAACGGTTAAGCATTACAAGGAGGAACACAATCAACGTGGATACGCTGTATGTTGTAATAGGAAGCTTTATGACCGTTCAGAAATATTAGATCATTTTAAGTTACACGAAAATCCGGAATATTTCAAATGTAAATACTGTGATAAAGTATTGTCTAGCCGTGTATGTCTAAAGCTGCACATCAAAAATATTCATGAACACAAAAGCATTGAGTGTGATATATGCGGAAAAAGTTTGTCAACTGAATCAAGTCTGAAAATGCATAAGTTAATGCATGACGCTGAAAATAATGAAAAAATACCATGCAAACAATGTGATAAATCGTAAGTTAAAATTTGTTTACTTACTTATATATACATTTGTACATATGTTTATTCATTATTCAATAATAATGTATTGAGTTTGAGGCGAGGTTTATTTTTATTATTATCTCCAAGATTTCTTTACTTAATAGTGTAACATCTTCAGTGAAAATTAACAACAAAAATAGTGTAATATTTTTGTTAATTGTTAATTTTTTCAAAGAAGATGCTACAAAGTAGAGTTGCAAAATATTAGAAACTAGCTGTACTCTGCGCGCGTTGCTACGCTACCAATTAAAATAAATTTGAAAGCAAGACATTACACAAATATATAATTCATTTTGAGTAATTTTATTGATTTGAAAAAAGTAGGCGGTCGAAAGAAGTATTCTTAGTCATGCCGAAGTCTTAGTTATATTCCGTAAAAATTTTAGTAAGATCGGTCCAGCGGTCTGGTCTTCCCGGCAGGCGTTGTCCTGCAAGAGATGGGGCGTGAAAGGGGGCGTGGACTAACATGTGTATTCGATTTGAAGTAAATATGTTAAAATCCGAGTAGAATCAATTACACAATTCAAAAAAGTAGGAGTGGTCGAAAGAAATAAGAGACTGGCACATAAAATTTTGAATTTTTCCTCGGCTTCAGTAAGATGTGTATACATATTGTTTGAAGTTAATCTGTAAAAACCCATGCTGAAGAAATTAATCAATTTAAAAAAGTAGGCGTTAGAGTAGGCGTGGTCGTACCAACTCAGAAACCTTTCCGGTCTCACGCATAACAATTTTGCCGAAGATCATCACATGATCAGATGCATATTTTAGGAGTTTATAAAGGGCATACATACAAACATTCATTTTTATATATATATGTAGATTAAATATTTACTTTGTATGGGAGCTGACCCACTGGTCCGATCACGCCCATTTTTCTCATGACTATTCAAATTAAAAAATAATCAACTTTCACAAATTTCTAAGACTGGCTATTATAGTACTGTAGATATATGATATTAAATATTTACTTTGTATGGGAGCTGCCACTCCCACTGGTCCGATCCCGCCAATTTTTTCCTGACTATTCACATTAACAAATAATCAACGTGCACAAATTTCTAAGACTATGGCTATTATAGTACTGTAGATATATAATATTAAATATTTACTTTGTATGGAAGCTGCCACTCCCACTGGTCCCATCCCGCCCATTTTTTTCCCTGATTATTCAAATTAGTAACATATGGGATACTGAAATGTTTCAAAACTCTTGCTATCACAATAGTCAAGATGTATGATGTTATTCATAATTTGGACTATAACTTTTCAAATGAAACCGGTTTGGGCCAAATCGGTTGGATAGTTTTAGAGTCTATAAAGGACAAACATACAAACATTGTATTTTATATATATATAATAAGAAAAATGTTGTACAATTATACTGAATAATATTAAAGAAAAACTTCCTTAATATGAATATTGAAAGTTTAATATTTTATTTTTCAGGTACCTCTCTAAGTATTCATTAGCCAATCATATACGCGCTGTTCACTTGAAAAGTTACCATAAAATCTGTGATCTATGTGGTGCATCCATATCAGGAAAGTCTCGATTTAAACGTCACATGCTGGAACATGAAGGTAAACCAGCACCAATGGTAACTTGTGATGTTTGCGGTCGTCGTTTGGCCGACATGAAATGTTTAAAGCGACATATGAATTCACATCATCCGCCGGAAGGTGTTAAAAATGAATTTAATTGCCACATATGCATGAAAATTTTTGCTAGTCCTTCCAATGTTAAGATGCACATAAAAGTTGTACACGAAAACAGCTATGAAAGAAAGTGTAATTTATGTGAGAAGACTTTTAAGAGACCAGATGCATTAAAAGTAATTTTGTTTTTGTGTTTCAATTTATTTATATACGATTTTGACTTTAACAACTTTTAAATGTCTTTGACCATTGATTTTTAGGACCACATGGCTAAGCATATTGGAAAGCCGTTGCATTCTTGTGGTTGGTGTCCTAAGACATTTTATTCAAATGGGCAAATGCATGCTCATCGCAAAAGAGTTCATCCAATTGAGTGGCAGGAGTCTGTACGAGAAAAATTTTCCGGAAATTTACCAGAAAAATATGTTTCAAAACCATTAGAAAATTCATCATCTAAATAAATATAAATATACAGTATTATGCATAATTTATTTAAATGGTTTTGTAAAGTCTTTAATATTATTTTAATAATCTAAAAAACTAATTATTAACGTTTTATAATCATAAAAAAGCATTTATAAAACTGTTACATGTAAGATTTGACAACTTTTCATATGCTACTAACGAACATTTTCTTATTACATTATGCACAAGCAAACATTTTATAAATTAACCAGTATACAATTTAATGTATATAACATTTTAAATTAAATTGTATATAAATGGTTTAATAACAACTCGACTTTAGTGACTTTGCTCAAAAAAATATTTTTTCTCATCAAATATGGCTTTTATGGACCGACTATGGATTAAATCCGAAAAGAATATTTTTTGACCCGATTTAAAAAATTAAAAAAAGTCTATATAAGTGTTATTTTAGTTTATTAATATAATTAACCAAGGCATTAAGCTTTGATTTATGATATGATATGTATCTGTAGGTACTATAATCACAGAATTATAAAATCTGAAAAATTAAAAAAACACATTTTTCAAAATTTTGTATACAGGAAAGAATTTTTTTCTTTATAGTATACAGATTACCTACTTCGCATAGTACACACATATTTCCTGTATTGCCTGAAGGATTTTCTCCTCTATGGTATACGGAACACCGGCTTCGCATAGTACAGATTTTCTGTATTGCCGGCCTATGGCCGTGTGGAAGGATTTTCTCCTCTATGGTATACAGAACGCCGGCATAGTATAATTGTATTTTTTATAATGAAATGTTATAATCTTTAATATCTTCGGATCCATATTACCTAGATGGTCATATTATACCTTAAATTAAAGCTTAATTTCACTTTAAATTGTAATCAATATACCTTCCATATAGACCTTTTTAGATTTTTTAAAAAAATTTGAATCACTATCTAATTTTCCGAAAATGAACTATAGGTGGTCCATATAAATAGGCCATGTTACATATCGTAAAGGTATTTAAAATACCTATCATTTGATGTATATATCGTCTAATATAGATTTGTAGTTCTCAAGATATAGCTAAATATATTACAAACTTTGGAGCTCCGTCCACTCGAAAATTTAAATTTTAAAAATCGTTTAATCGACCCCAGTTTACAACCAAATATTTTCTATGAGCTATAATTACATATTAAAGTCATATTCTCTTATAATAATATAAGTATAAGAAAATACGAGTATGATTCAATATGTAAAAAGTTTGAAAAATTTTTAAAAAATTTTTATTCGAAGTTTTACTTCAAGTTAAATATATTTGTAAGTTTGTTTGTCTGTTCCACAATCACGTCTAAACGGCTGAGCCGATTTAAAAAAAGGGGGCGTTGAAGTGGGCGAGGTTCATAGTTATATGGCGACGTTAACAGTATTAAAAGCAATATACTACCAAATAAAAAAAATACGTTGGAAGGAACAAATTTGTATAGAGAACAAAAAGTTTAAAACTTCCTAACAAAATTTGGCGTGAAAAGCGGCGTGGCCTGGAGTATATAATGTGTATACAATTTGAAGTAAATCTGTTAAAAACTATATTAGAGCAATTACATAAATTTAAAAAAAGTGGGCGTGGTCAAAAAAAGTACCCTATTAATTATACCAGAATCCCAGTTAAATGCTGTGAAAATTTCAAAAATATCACAAACAAATAAACACACATTAAATTTTATATATATAGATATATAAGTTAACACCAGATACGTTTAAAATCACCAACATTCAACAATATGTTAAGGTACGTGCTTGTTCCCACCAAAAGTGCTGACAGCATGTCTAGCAATCACATTATTTCATTGCTGACAGCATGTCTAGCTATCATATTTCTTCATTTGGTTCACACACAAACACGAGCCAGCATAAGAGTGGCGTGATCATGCAACGAGCTAGGGTAGGTAATAAGAATAAGCAAATTACTTGTATTTTTACCGTTGATCAATAAAGAAGTTGTGCGGTGCAAACCCACAACTAATAAAACATTTTTTTTACAAAATCTTAGTGTTGTGATTTTAATTTATATATATGCATATATTTATACCCTATATTTTATATATTACCTATTAATTGAGACCTAAATGTATATTAGGCTTAATCCGTTATGTCCTACTGTTGCCATATGGCAACGCACGCTGTATCAGTATTTACTTAGCTGTTGCTAAAAGTGTGTAACGGTAAAAAATAAATGTCTGAATATTTAAGAATGCTTATAGGTGATTTTTACTATTTAACCCGGCATTTACACATGCAAGTGCAAGTTCGAAAAATTCAATACACTCACATTTTTTACTAAACACTCACATTTTTTTCACTTGCAGAGCTACTCGAGTTTTTCGAATAAGTTTTCGTATATAATACGTACACAGCACTCGCATGCAAGTACTTGCATGTGTAAAGGTAGGGTAAAGTAAAAGAAAGTCAGTTTTGTTTAAAGCATCTTGTTGATCTTGTTTTGAAAGTGTAAAAAAATAAATTGTAAAATTGTGTAAAAATGGATTTCATGAAAAAGTAACTGCTAATATTTTTAAAGACTCGTTGTTTTTTTTCAAAGTTATTTAGTTTATTATATTTGTTAGAAGTGTATTTTTGATTTTGTATAAAAATTATATATATCAAATGTTGATATCAGATATACATATATTATAATTTATATATATATACGTTGCCATATGGCAACGGCAGGCACTATATGGTGTTTCATGTTCAGCATAGTAAATATATAAAAATTTTAGTTTTTTTTAAAACATTTGAAATTTTACAGAAATTTAACCTTAACTGAAGCCTTAGATTTCTTGGAGCAGCTTGGTAGCGAAACCGAAGAAGAAGTTGTAAAGATTTGTATTGATCCACCTGATAATGATAGCTATATAAGCGGTGAAGATGACGTTCCAGAAGAAGAAGCCGGTATCCCAGATGACGTTTGTCCTTCTCAGTTGAAATCAAATTGCGAAATCGTATTTAAAGGTGGACAGCGCTTAGGTTGTAATGAAGACTTTAGCGAAAATGATAGCAACAACAATGAAAAAACATCTGAAGATGTTTTACAGAATTCTGGTGAAAATCCGTCGGTTGATACTTTATGCCACAGTTCTCAACAGAAAGAATCAACAACTTATTTAAAAAGTGTTACGCCCAAAACCTCGTTGTATCCTTTAAAAATAAAAATATACTTGGGCTAAAAATGATTTCGCTCCAAAAATGCCAATATTTCCTGAGAGTAATTACGAAGATTGCCTACACTTAAAACCACATCAGCAGTTTGAAAAATGTTTTGATGACTTTTTAATACAACACATCGCTGATAAATCTAACGAGTATGCAGTTTTTAAAGGAAAAAAGAACCCGGCTACAGGCAAGCACCAGAGATAGTGGTCTGTCGACGATGATTTACGAATTAATCTCGTCTTTGAAAGTATGCGTCGAGACCGTTTTCAGGAAATATGTAGTTGCCTTCATTTTGTAGGCAATGCTCAAGGAGATAATGGTGGTGATAAAATGTGGAAACTTCGCCCAATTACAGACCATCTAAAAGCCAACATGCCTAAAAACTTCTATCCGGAACAAAATTTGTCGTACGATGAGAGCATGATTTCATACTTCGAGAGACATAGCTGCAAACAATTTATTAAGGGAAACCGATAAGATTGCACTCTGCACAACGAGTGGATACCTAGTAAATTTTGAAATTTACCAAGGGAAAAATTCACGTTCAAATTAACGGTGTGAACAGATATTCGGAAAATGTGCAGCTCCACTCATAGCTATAATCGCCGAACTTCCAGAAGAAAAGCTAAATTTGGCATATAGTTTTTTCTTTGATAATCTTTTTACCAGCTCTCAGCTGCTTAACTATCTTAAAACTAGAGGCTATTGTTCGACCGGGACAATCCGCGAAAATCGTGTTCCGAAAGACTGTCCAAGAAGAAAGATATTAAGAAGCGAGAAGAGCGGGGCTATTGTGACTACGTCGTAGCAAAAGAAGCTACAATAAACCTGACGCAATGGTTGGATAATTCCGTTGTTTTGCTTGCGTCTACTGCCTTCGGTACCACTCCGTTTTCAAAGATTACGAGATACTCTAAAGAGGAGAAAAAGAAAGTAAGTATTCAAAGACCTTGCGCTGTAGCAGAATATAGCAAGTATATGGGTGGTGTTTATCGACTAGATCAAAATGTCAATTGCTATCGCATTGGATACCGCGGAAAAAAATGGTGGAGTTCAGTATTCACTTGGCTGGTAGACGTAAGCGTTCAAAACGCTTGGCAGCTTCAGAGAATTGAGAAAAGTAAAATGGGGCAGCATGAATTTAAAAGACAGATTGCCGTTGTGCTGGAGAATCGTGTAAAACCATTGGTCGCACGGCCTGTAGAAAATGTGATATTGGTCTTTGCATTAAGTGTTTTGCTAATTACCACACAAAGACTTCGTAAAATATACATAGAATTATGTATTTATGCAAATATGTTATTAAATTAAAGAAAAAAAAATTTACTTTATTTCCATGTTCGTTTTTTAATAAAATATATCAGCAAAGTGAGAGGTGGGATAATGCCTGGCGTTGCCATATGGCAACAGTCCTTCCTAGGTACAGCAGGATCAGGATGAAAAAAAATTTTAATACGTTAAGTTCGTCTAAGGATTAAGATTCGATACTTTTTTTTTAATTTTCTCGGACATAAAGGGTTAATAGCATTTTACGAATTTTTTTTATTAAATTGAATTTTTTATTTAGTATTGAAATGAAGGTGTAAATTCTTTTATCTGAGAGAGGCAGGCTAGGCATAGATTTGGAAGGTAGAACGCAGTGAAAGTTTCATGGGGTAACAATAGACAGAAGGTACACATGTTGCCTATGGCGTAATATTATTCAATTTTTTGTTTTTTGAAATAGTGTACCCTGAGTGACATTACCATCAAGTCATTTCATTTTTGCTCATTTTCGGACAGCTTAATATGTTTTTTTTTGTTTATTTTTTTGTGATTTTAAGGCAATTTGTTTTATGATTCCGCGTCGAAGACTAGGGCCAAGAACCATATCACCTCTGGCAGAGCTAGCCTATTTAACCTTTATATGCCTTAAGCCCAGTTTTTGTATTTCCCATCAATCTTGATAAATTCTAATAGCCCGCGCGTAACACATGTCTACCTAAAGGAGGAAAGGTGTCGCTCAACGGAAACTCTAGTAGATCTAGATGTTGAAATGTATATCAGCAGCTGTATAACGAACATGCTGAAATCGAAAGTCATCACTGCATGGCTTGGTAACAGCGAAAAGTCGAAGCAAGTTGAACGAGGAAAACCTCAAGGTGGGTGATCTCTCCTCTACTCTGGCTGATTGTTGTAAACTCTATTCTTGTCAAATTTGAGTTCATTTAGGCTGGGCCTTTGCGGACGATGTGGTACTGTTAATATCTGGCATGTTCTTGGACGTGATTAGTAATATCGTGACCAATGCTTTGTATTTGCTAAGCAACTGGGCTAAAGAAAATGGACTAGGAGTAAACCCAAGCAAAACAGATCTGGATTTTATTTACCACAAAGACCAAGATACCAAGCTTCAGACTACCATGGCTACTTGTCTGTGAGCTACCTCTGGGTATTATACTGCACTCAAAACTCGCATGGAAACTGAATACAGAACATAGGGTAAAGAGAGCAAGGTGGCTTACTATACCTGCCGCAAAATGGGGTTTGAGACCTCTGCTCGTTAAATGGATGTATACAGAATACGTCCAATACTGTCATATGAATCGCTAGTGTGGTGGACTGCAACAAAACGGAAATATGTTTTAGACCAACTATACAGAATTCAGCGATCCGCCTGTATACTATTCTGCACCTAACACCAATAGACATATACTTAATGGCCATTTCCACAAGTAGTGCGGTGAGACTATCTGTTTCTGATTGCTGGAGATCAAGAACGTATGGACATTCAAAGATTCTAAGTTAGCTTCGCCTTTATTTAACCAAAAATCTAACTACACAACACCCCTCATAGACTTTGATAAGAGGTTCAAAATTACTATACCATCCAGACGTGAGTGGAAAGGGGGTCACATGATTGATGTATACGACATAAGTGTCTTCTGCGATAAACTCAGTTAAAAACTCTCGATACGCCTTCCAGACAAATCTAGTGTACTTCAGGCTGGGATACTAGCGATTAAGGAAGCATGTAGAATTTTATGTAAAAAAAAATATTCGCGGTAGCACAGTCACTCAAATCCAATACTACAACATCTATTCTATTGACACTACTTTCAAAAGGCTGGAATTAGGTGGCGCAATATGGACACCCGCAGGACCACTAGAACTATGTGGCTAGCATATAATGAGAAGCGCAGTTTGCAGCTCCTGAATAAGAAACGAATGAACATGTCGATAATCATAGCGGTGCTAACTGGTCACTGGATGATTGGTAAGCATGCAAGTAGACTCGGATTTCCC
Organism: Bellardia bayeri; assembly: GCA_950370525.1. Taxonomy (NCBI): domain Eukaryota; kingdom Metazoa; phylum Arthropoda; class Insecta; order Diptera; family Calliphoridae; genus Bellardia; species Bellardia bayeri. Next base: position 44,895,634 of record OX493268.1, on the reverse strand, counting down.
TTCAATAAACACTAGAGTTTCAATTGCCGTTGACCGGGATAAAGAAGAAACAGTGTTTCATTTCCTCTGTGAATGTACAGCTATTCGAAACTTTAGACTCAAATTTTTCAATAATCATATACTAAACAACCTAGTGGCGACATCAAGTATCAGATGCAATTCAGTGCAATTTCATCTGGATATGGATATACTAGCATCTGGAAAATATCTAGACCTATCATCCGTTTAACGAGTGGTGTGGTCGTTTTCAAAACGGAATCAAAAAATTCCACTTGAATGCTTGCAGGTAACCACGTAAACCAACCAACCATTTATTTAAAAAAGTAATTTATATTAAATATAAATATATTTGAAAAGAAACATTTTCTGTCCTATTAGCTATAATTTCTAAATTTACTAAAAGTTTATAAAGCAAATTTTGTATTTCATAAACCATTAATAATTTAAAAACATAATAGCATTACACTGAAAATTAGATAGAGAACAAGCTAGAGTGCTATATTCGGCAGTGCCGAATCTTTAATGCCCTCCACCTAAACGTAATAAGAAATACTTTACTGGTTATTAGTAGTTTATACAGTAGCACAGTAAAGTCCGCATACGCCCTGGAAAAAGGGGGTTTTGGGTTATCTATGAACAATTTAGCAATAAAGTTAATTTCAAACAAATTCAATCGAACAATAATAAATTTTGACCGAAATTTTTTTCCACACAATATTTATTAACAAAAATATATACAGCCATGTCACAGAATTTAATTCCGTTCGGAAGTGGAATTAATTCCGTTTTCTATAGAAAAAGTAAAACGAAAGTTTTTTTCGGAATGAAACCTAGAAATTCTTAAAATTACAATTCCACATAGCAAATTAAAAGTGGTTTCATTCCGAAAAAATTGTTCGTTTGGCTTTTTCTATAGAAGCAAAATACGGAATTAATTCCACTTCCAAACGGAATTAAATTCTGTGACATGGCCGATAAAATTCATTTTTCGAACACAGAAAAGTCTACATACTTTAAATAAAAAATTTATTTGGGCTAGAAGTAAATAAAAAAACAACAAAATGAATACTTGGTGGGTCCGCCTTGGCTTTGTAAAACAGCATTTAATATATTTATCATAGAATTTACTTATACTTGTGTGTAATTATTTGAAATTAAATTCCATTCTTCAAGTAGAGCGTTTTTAAGATCATGGTTATTTTTAATCGTCCTTTTTCTAACTTGGCGGTCTTATTCATCCCATAAATTCTCTATAGGGTTTAAATCCGGTGACTGAGGTGGCGAATGAAGTTGATGAGGCACGTTATACAGTAGCCATTCTTTAACAACACCAGCGGTATGCTTTGGGTCGTTGTCTTGCTGTAAGTACCAACCTCTTGCAAGACCCAATTTATTCGCGGATTGCCTAAGATTATCTTTGAGAATATTTAAGTATATCATACGATCCATAGTAATATCGATAAATACTAAATTACCCACTCCAGCCGCCGTGTTTCACTGTAGGAAGCAAGTTTTTGGGCAATAATGCTTCATTATTTCGACGACACACTTTTTGCTTTCCGTCATAACCAAACACGTTGAACTTGCTTTCGTCGCTAAATAAAACATTAGCCCAAAACCCCTCATCTGCATCAATGTATTTCTTAGCAAATTCGACGCGTTTTTGCATATTTATTTTACTTATAAATGGCTTTTTTCGGGACACACGGCTGTGAAATTCATTGCTTCTTAATACGTGTCTCACCGTTTCTGGATGCACTGAAGCAATATGCTGGTTTTCTAAAGTCTTTGCAATTTCTACTGCCGTAATTTTAGGGTTTTTTTGCATATTTAACAAAATTTGCCCTTGCAAAAAGTTTTCTACACTTTTTGTTTCATTATATTTCGGAATTATTGTCTGAATGCTTGATTTTGGATGCCCAACTAGTTTTCCAATCTATTTTAAAGATTTTTTTTCTTTATGGAACTTTACAATAAGCTCATGCACTTTTACACAAATTTCTTTACTCATTTTCGTTAAATAACAAAAACTGTAAAATTAACAACAATTAAACTTTTTTCTAACTAACGGTATCTCGTGAAGATGCCTGAAGTGTGTGGTGGCACTGTTTAAGTACAGAGTTCCATTTTATTTACTTTTCCACATAGCCGTGTGCAGACTTTTCTGTGTTTGAAAAATGAAACCCCATTTTCAAGGGGGTATGCAGACTTTACTGTGCCACTGTATGTATATGGTTTGAAAGACATTTTTACGACCAACAGTTTTGTTGAAATTTTATCTAATTTTGACCGTTTATAATTGATGTAATTACCGATTCTTACTGTACAGAGTTTTTCTGACTACAAAATCCAGTAGCATAATTGCCGTATAACCGATATTAGTATGATTTCTGGATTAAAATTTCTGATTTATATAAAAGCTGGTTGATATCGATATTTATTAGACATTTTTTGGGTTTATTTGTTTTTTGGAAATGGTTCTTATATGGCAGCTATGACAAATTATGGGCGGATCTTTTTAAATTTTGGAACAGTGATTTTTATGCATATCAGGTTTTTGTCATGTATGTAAATGATCCGTGTAAAATTTTGGATCGATATCGTTATTTAAAAGAGATTTATGTGTACATATTAAAGTGATTTTCGGAAGAGAGCTTTATATGGGGGATACGGTTAAAAATGGACCGAAATTCACAAAATTTTGTGGAATGATTTACCGATATTTATACGATATATATAAAGATAAATGGCTTTTTCTGATGTGGTCCTTATATGGGAGTAGTGACCAATTATGGGCCGACCACCATAAAATTTAGTACAACAGTTTTATGCGTATTTAAGTGAATTTTGGAAGTGGACTTTATATGGGGTCTATGGTTAAACATGGAATTTTGTATTGATATTCCAATTTTATAGGCATTTATGTATAATTGAGCAATATTTCGGGAAGATTTTTGTATGGGGGCTATGAGAAATCATGGACCTATTCTTTCTATTTTCCTCACACTTTCTTCTTTTATCATAAAAACAACGTGTACAAAATTTCATGGGAATATCTGCAATATATTTAAAAATATAACAAGAAAAATGTTTAAAAATATCATTTTTTTTGGAGGTTGTCTTACATTTTGATCCATAACTCTGGTTTTACTATACAGATTTTTTCAATACCAAACTACTTAGGAGAACTATTAACGGTTTTTTTTTTTTGTTGATTTCGGTTGTGTCCTTTGGACGTGATAGTGTTTTACACAGACAGGCGGACAGACAGACAGACGGACATGGCTCAATCGACTTAAAATTTGGTAACGACCAAGAATATACATATATGTTTTGTTGGGTCTCAGACGAGTATTTCTCAGTGTTACACACGAAATGACAAACTTATAGTATGTACATATACCATCATTCACCACTTATGGGGGTTTATTGTGAGTCATCGTAAAAAAAGTGCAAAACAGTATTAAAAGACGGAGTGTTTACTTAAATTATTTTGTACATTTGAATAAATAAAGACTCGTTATTTTCTTTAAACTACTTGACGCTACTTAAGTACGCTACTTAAAAGGAATCCGGTTTAATTAATTTGTTTTTGTGACCAATGTTTATAATTATTATAATTTTTAAGGAGTTTCCTTTAGGCTAATTTAGTCAAATGTTTGTTTCCAAACGTAAATAAAAAACTTGGTTGATTTTTATTTTATTTACCCAACGTTTCGTTAGTTTTATTCTAACTTCTTCAGGGGTCTCGTTCTAAATAATAGCTTTGATGTTTTTTATCATTGGATATTAATTTTTATTATTAATTAGTTACTAAAATACTAAAAAACGGGACATCACGAACAGAATTTTGGTATAAATAATCAAATAATTATTAAAAATATAATATACAATAAACGACCACAAAACTTAAGTCAAGTTTAACTTAAAGCTAATATCACAGTTTATTTAAAGCAAATAAACCACCGTTTTTAAAAGGTAAAAACGTAACAATATGTTTGGTAAATCCAAAATTAAAGGGGTAAATATTTCAAAATTATATACATAGTTGGTATGTTTTGTATATTTTGTTCTATACCGATAAAACTAATTTCGTCTTAAAATTACTCAAATATTTATTTGCAAAGATCAAACGCGGTAATCATGGACATTTTTTGTCCTTTTAAATTAATACTACTAACATACAATTTTTAAAATGTATTTATATTTTTTTTTTACAAAAATTCTAAATTTTTAGAAATTTTTTTGTATTTTGTGCTGAAACCACAAAAACGTGTTGTCGCTGCCTGCAAGCGGAAAAATATTTATTAGGAATGTACTTCTTCGATAGTCAACCTTCAAGGATGTTTAAGCTTTTAAATATAGATGATCGCTTAAGATCAAAAGTTTTATAACATACATATTACACATGTTTGGATATTCAAGTAAAATAGAGTAAATACTTAATATTTTTGATACTTTTTTAGTACCTTTTATTTTCAATTGTTTTAAAGCGATAGAATTTGTGTCATGGCTTTGTACAATAACAAAAATTTTTATTAGAAAAGTACCTTTTCTATGTACATTAGAGCATCCCGTATTTAAGATAAAAATACCACTCGGCGATGGTTATTTATGAACTGAATACGAAAATAATTTGGAAAAATATTTAAATACAGTTTTCAGAGATGATATTGTTAAATATTACTTAACAGAGATTCGTTTCGACAAGTTGCACACAAATTCTAATTTTTAACAACTGTAAGCCCCGAAGCCCTTAATATTGTCTGAAGATACAAACAAAACCTATTAATCGCGACATCCGTTTATTTATTCTTGAATATTGATTTTTCTTATTAGCACAACATTTTCAGTGGATATTGGGATCTTACACATAATGATCAAAAGACAAAAAGATTGAACCATGTACCATGCTATAAAAAAAACTACTGAATATTCTCAAATTTCTTTTTTTATTTGAAAGTACAATCCTTCCGGTTAATAATGAAAATAATTTCATTTAAATGGCTGCCTCGGCTGGCCATGCAGTATCCTACACGATCGGTCCAATTTTTAAGCACATTATCAATTGTGTGCAGCTGTATTTCACCAATGGCTTCACGAATATTGCCCTTTAAAGCGTCACTTGTCTCTGGCTTGTCGGTGTAACACTTATCTTTGACGGCACCCCACAAATAATAGTCCAACGGTGTCAAATCGCAGCTCCGAGGTGGCCAAACGACATCAGCTCTGCGGCTGATAATGCGATCTTCAAAAACAGGGTGCAAAACATCGAGTGTAGCTTTGGCTGTGTGGCACGTAGCACCGTCCTGTTGAAACCAAATGTTGCCAATATCATCCTCTTCAATTTTTGTGAACAAAAATTCGTTTAACATGGCCCGATAACGATCGCCATTTACTGTAATGGCCACTCCTTGCTCATTTTCAAAGAAAAATTGCCCAATTATGCCTCTGGACCAAAATCCGCACCAAACAGTGACTCGTTTTGTGTGCATCGGCTTTTCTGTGCCCCAAATGCGACAATTTTGCTTGTTTACATACCCGCCAAGTTTAAAATGAGCTGCATCTGAAAAGCTGATTTTTTTTGGCAAAATCGGCATCTTCTGTAAGTCGATCACAGGTCCACTTACCGAAGCGAAAACGTATTGGATGGTCAGTTGGCTTCAACTGCTGAACCAATTGGGCTTTGTATGGCGTCATACCAAGCTCTTTATGCAAAATTCCTCTCAATGATGTCTCCAAAATGTTCAATTGTTGAGAAGGACGGTGAATTGATGTTGATGGCGCTTCACGCACACTTTCTGCAACAGCAGCAATATTCTCGGGTGTACGCACTGTTTTTGGCTTTTCGCGCTTTGGTTTATCGATGAGGATGCTAGTTTCTTTCACTTTTTTCACAAGATAACGAACATACGGATAACGAACATCCGTACGCAATTTTCGCACACATTCTGCAACATTATCATGATTTTCAAAGTAATGTTGCAATTGTTCAAAAGTATACACAACCATATTCGTTCAGCGAAAGAATAAAACTAATTATCTGTCAAATCAGAGATGAGCTAAGTGTTACCATTCACGAAATAAGCACTAGTTGAAAAAAAAAAAAACGTTAGATGGCGGACCCGTTATAACAGGATTAAAAGATCCGTGGTTCCAACGCATAATCAGACAAGAGTTTGACTGATCTTAATATGTTCAGAACAAAAACAAAATGTACTTAAGGTAGGTATTGTTTTCTTAGATCTTATGTACACTATACCTACATACTTATATCTGTTAATAATAAGAGAAAAAATTAAAACAATTCCATTTTTTGTGCTCAACGAATAATCGGACAAAACAAAAATACAAAAATCTAACATTAAATATTTTGTTGTCCAGAACGCTCTCAAAGCTTTGCAAGTCCTGAAGTGTGCTTATGATCTCGATTCTCTCGATTAAAATACAAAAATCTAATATTTAACATTTTCTGTCATATTCTTTGTTGTCCAGAACGCTTTCAAAGCTTTGCAACTCCAAAAGTGTGCTTATCGCTATCTTGATAAAAAAAAACAAAGTTGTTCTTGATTCCCAATTTCTCTAAACTTTGTTTTACATTTTGCTTTTTTAGACGATTTAACACCAATTTACCTGGTTCCAAAAATCCTCTGTTTTAAGTAAATACTGTTTGGCGAACTTTACCATAGTAATCGTACTTATGTAATGCATTGTGAACAGAATTCAGACAAACATCTTTTTGCGGGTTTAAAAGGATCTTGCTTGATTTCTTTTACAATCAAACGTTTTTCTATTTCATTTAATAGTTTACCTTGACATTCTTTGCTTTTGTTTGCTAGTTTAATTCATTGTGGAACCTTTTTATAATGTTATAGACAGTAGATTCAATTTTTCCTACCAATTCGGCAATTTCTCTCACAGTTTCGTATTAAAACTCGGAGTGAGTAATCAATCACAAAAAATAATTTTTAGACCCCGAAAATCGATTTGCGACTATAATCGAAATTGATTTAACAGTCACAAATAAAAAACTTATTTTGTCAGATATGTTTGTTTGTGTAATGTTAAAAAAATAAAAGGGAACAAATTTTTATTCAGTATAGGGGTGAATATATCGTTCTTCAGAAAAATTTTAAATCAAACCTTGTTTGGTGGGTACAGCCAAAACCATCCCACTTATAAAATCGAGCTTCATCCGCACACATATCTGCTTTTAAACAGCCGTATAAAACAACTCTGTTCTTGTAGTTATTTTTGTTTATATTTGGTGAAATGTCATATTTGACAATTTAATTACATAGTGTTTTTTTATTACATATGTATCGATAAAATTCCAGTACCACCAGTTCAATGAAAATATTGTTAATAAACAATGAGAGGTTGTTTATTATGTCTAGAAATTAGGCAAGATTTAGTTGATATTATCCAAGTGGACTCGACAAAGTGGCAAGAGTTAAATGTTCAAAATTTGATTGAAAAACATTTTTGGCCAATGGTAAGTTCTAAATAAAATGTTCAGAAACAAGTTCATATACGCTTTATTTTTAGGATGCACTACAAACATCCGGTTCGTGGCTTTGTACTGGTTGCTGGCAAGAATTAAATGATTTTCACAAATTTTACATACGAGTAGAAGAAGCCCATTCTGAGCTGGGATCGTCGGTAAAAAATGTACAGTTGGTCTGCCTAAAAATTGATGAAGCTCAAAATGAAGATTTCAAGCCACCCATAGAAAACGTAACATTTAATGAATCACATTTCGAACCTGAAATTTCGTTAAAAGAATCTCTTCATAATGAGAACTTTGTTGAGGAAGAGAATGTTGTTATAAAAGAAGAACATAGTGAAGAGCATTTAGTTGAAGAAACGGTACCATTAACCAGAAATAAAAAAGCTCGACAGGTAAAAAATATGGTTGATGAAAATAGTACTGTTCCTGAAGACCCTTTAAGCAAAAAGATACAAATAAGAAAAAGCTCCACCAGAAAATCGAGAATTACAAAAGCAAAAGAATTGAAAGGGACCACTGATAAATCTGTAACAAAATCTATAAAGTCACCAGAAAACATAGAGCCGAGTACAGTAAAAGATCATCTAGAATTAATGGAATTAAATGAAGATGGACCGAATAATGATGACAGCGATACCGACTCCAATTATGAGCCTGATAAAGAGACTACTGAAAACAAGGGGAAAAAATCGAATAGCAAATCTTGTAAGAGCACAAATCATGAAAATGATAAATTCTTAACAGAAAACTTTAAAATAACCTGCAGTTTATGTCAAACTCAAACAGAAACATTTCATGCACTTTGCAAACACTTTAAAACAGAGCACAATCAAATTGGTTTTGTAATCTGTTGTAAGAAAAAATTTTATAGACGCAGTCTTCTTGTCGATCATGTACATCAGCATGTAGATCCAAATTATTTCAAGTGTACAATTTGCGATAAAGTTATGGCCGATCGAAAATGTTTGAACATGCACAACAAAACACATAATGATAAGAAAGAAAAAGTACATCCATGTGATATTTGCAACAAGAAATTTAGTATGAATATGTCGCTAAAACTGCATAAAATGTCTCATTTATCGGAGGATGAAAAGCATGTACCCTGTACAGAATGTGGCAAGAAGTATGTTAATAAATAATACCCTATACAAAAATAGTTATATATTTCAATATAAATTTTAGATTTGCTAGTAAATCACTTCTTTCCAATCATGTTCGATCTGTACATCTAAAGAAATATATAAATATTTGCGATATATGTGGCAGATCGATACGATGCAAGGAAGTCTTCGAACGTCATATGCTGCAACATGAAGGAAAACCGTTGCCCACTGTAAGTTGTGATGTTTGTGGATTATTGTTAGCTAACAAGCATAGTTTGAAGCAACACAAACTTATGGTGCATCCTGAAGGTGGGAAAAAGGAATTCACATGTCCTGTTTGTGCTAAAATATCGCCAAATTTGAAGGCTCACAAAAAACACATACAGTATAATCACGAATGGGGTTACGATCACAAATGTACAATGTGCGAAAAAGCTTTTAAGACGGCTCATACTTTAACGGTTTGTTTATGCAGACTTAATGATCGTTCATTGTAAATAATGTTAAATTTGTTTTTTTTTGTAGGAACACATGGCTTCGCATACCGGAACGGTATTATATACCTGCCCTTGGTGTCCAAAAACGTTCAATTCCAATGCAAATTTCCATAGTCATCGTAAAAAAAGTCATCGAAAAGAATGGGAAGAGGCAACTCGTAAAAAATATTCTGGTAATTTACCGCCGAATTACAATCCACCACCATCAAATAATACTACCGATTGTGAACTACCTCTTTACATGCAGTAAAATTCTAAAGATAAAAGATAAAGAAATTAAAATTTAACAAAAATAAATGGGAATTTTTCCTCTTGCGAGTATTAATTGTAAAAATTTTTTTAAAAAATTTATTCAAGGTTTACTTCTAGTTAAATATACAATTTATTTGGAAACAATTGTATACACTACTATTTATTTTTGTATACTTTAAGTGGCACTAAAAAGACTAATCCGAGCAGACGTTTTGGAAATACATAGATTTTTTTTTACAAAATCACAAAGTTGTCCATAATTGTTCCACAACTTTTTTGTGATTTTTTTGCAAAAAAAAAATTATTTCCAAAACGACTGCTCGGATTAAAAAAATTTAGTCCTACTTATAGATAATTTTGTTGCTGAATTTCGATTTTTTTATTTAATTCAATAAACTAAACAGTTTTCGAGTTGCGCGAATATTTATTGCGAAACCTCCTCCACTTTTTAACACAGAGTATATATATATATATATATATATATATATATATACTCTGTGCTTTTTAAATAACGCTATACCTCGAAAACTAGAGCTAACCAAAAAAAGGTTAGCACCTCTGGATTCAGAATCGGTAGTTTCAACTAGCACCAAGGTAAAATAACTCTACTAGGTGATGGCAATATTACAACAATACAAAAGCAACAGAAACAACATGGTATTTTTGTTTTTGCTTTCATGTTTGTAATGTCAAAAACAACTGGTTATTGTTTACAAACATTTTTGCAGGAAAAATAAATACATACATACATACAATTTTTTTAATTTCAAGATGAAAATAAAAATAATTTATAAATTTGTTAATTTATGAAACATTTAATTTATGGACAATTGTTTTTTACACATTTTTTGGATAACTTGATACGTTTGTTATTTTTTAACACAACTTGAGCATAATACATACATATGTATATAAAGTTTGACATAACAGACATAACTAAAAAAAACAGCTGGCGTTTCAACACACCTTGTAGAGTTATTTCACCATGACTAGCACAGTGTAAATAATAACTAAAAAATGCCTCAACAAACATCGTTTCACAGCTACATATGAACCATGGTGAAAATATATAAGGTGAATGAATGCAAATTGGCAACAAATACAACACAATACAGAAACAACAGGCATTTTGTTTGTGTAAAATAGTGTACTACTGCCAAAAACACTTGACAAAGTATTACTTTTGACATAAGTAATTTGTCAACAAAGTCAATCAGCTGTGCTACTGCATTCACCTTGGTAATTACACCATGGATTCTGCTCTTCAAAATATTAACATCTGTGTTATTACAAACAGATGAAATGTTTAGTGATGTAAAATATGTATATGTTCTTCGACACTCTCAATGCAGGGTAATTACAAGGCATATAATTCCATTAATAATTGTACATTGGCATTCCAATATTTTGATTATTCCGTTTATATTTGTAAGATATAGATAATAAAACATTTTTCAGTGCAACTAATATTTATTATTAAAAAGAATTTTGTATTAAAGACAACTTTTTATTGTGTAACTTGTAACCAACTAGTCAATACTTATTTACCACTAGTAACTTAAAAAATTTTGCTTTTTTAGATTTTAATTGATATACAATAAATTCAAACTGCTACAGCATGCAAAAATGTTTGCTTTGCTTATCCATGTGCGAGTTGGTTCTGACTGTTAATTCATTACAATGGCAAGAACTTCACGTAGAGTATTTAATTAACAAACATTTGTGGTCGATGGTAAGTGTATACTTTTAAAGTACCCTATCATAGAATTTTGACAGATGAAATTTGTTTCCTAAATTAGGAATACAAAATGAACTGAACCACAAGCGACTTTATTGCTCCACCTTCATTTAGTTTAAAAAGAGTTACGACCCTCCGATGGTTATTTTTAACCAAGGGTAAGAATCTTGAAGCGATACAATGACTCAAGTGTCTTCTGAGGTATTGGTTCAAGTCATAACAATGAAGAAACTCATGACTAAAGTTTACTTACATATCTGTCATAAGAAATGTGAACTCTGTCTCCATGATACTCATTCATGGTCTTTTTCGCTATTGCCCAGCTTGGTTATGGTAAGATCTTTATGTATGGGCATAACAATACAATACTCACACTTTAAAGGACAACCAGAATTATAGCTATGCCAAGGACGCATCGTTAGTTATTCACCCCTATCGTGAATAAAAATTCCACATGAAATTTAGAAAGGAGCATTAGCCCTAAACTCTTTGCCTTCTAAGACAAATGTATATAAAATTGAATATTATCGAAATAAATAAACAATCTATCTATCTAAATAAATAAATATTAAATTTTGTTTTTATTATTTTAGGAATATATATTGCCCACATCAGGAGTTTGCAGTAAGTGCTGGCAAGAACTTTATGGGTTTCACCATTTTTTTAATGACATAGAAAAGTCTCACAAAAAATTTGGACTTATCGATTATTTAAATAATGTAGAATTACAAGAATGTAAAGAAGACCGTGAAGATAAATTTAAAAACACTGATGTACAATTTGAACCAGAAATAATACAATACTTCAATGAGTTTAAAACTGAAGAAAATAAAAATATTAAACAAGAGGAATGTGCAGATTTTAGTACAGAAGATCCCTTAATTGAAGTTGATGAATTAATATCAACTATAGCAGTTAACAAAAATATTTCAAAAAATACAGAATTTCCGAAGACTAAAGCTGATAATAAAGTTGAGACCGTTGTTCTTAATTGTCACTCCGATTCACAATTATTAGAAAATGAAAGTACAAAAGAATCAAATGTCAACGAATACAAAATTGATGAGATGGATAAATTCATTGCAGAAAACTTTAATATCACCTGCTGTTTATGCCAAACAGCTATGAAAACATTCCATGAAATGTGCCAACATTTTAAAATTCAACATAAAGTTCGTGGGTATGTTACATGTTGCAACAAAAAACTATTTAGGCGTTGTTATCTACTCGACCATATAAATTTCCATTTAAACCCGAACTATTTTAAATGCAGTCAATGTGGTAAAGTTTTAGCCGATCGTCTGTGCTTGAAATCCCATCTAAAGACGCATGAGGATAATGTGGCGAAAAATCATTGCTGTGATATTTGTGGCAAGAGTTTTATGTGCCATTCGAAGTTAAAAATACACAATACAACACATTTGCCCGAAGATGAAAAACTGTTTGCATGCACAGAATGTGGAAAAAAGTAAGACAAACTTTAGAGTTATTTATAATTTTTTGATAACATTTTCTAATTAGATTTGCGAACAAATACCTACTTTCAAATCATGTACATGCAGTACATTTAAAAGTTTATGCCAAAATATGCGATATTTGTGGAAAATCTCTAAGTTCAACAGATGAACTGGAACGTCATATGCTAGATCATGAAGGTAAACCAGCACCTACTTTTAGTTGCGACATATGTGGACTAATTTTGACCAGTATGAAAGGTTTGAAACGCCATAAAAATACAATACATCCAATAGGTGGACACCAAGAATATACCTGCACAATATGTTCAAAAATATCACCAAATATTATGGCTCATAAAAGACATGTCAAGTTTTCACATGTAATGGGTTACGACCATAAGTGTAAAATATGCGAAAAAGCTTTTAAAAAAGCTAGAACTTTAAAGGTTAATAAAGTATTAATTATATAAGAACAGAAAATATGAAATAAATAAAAATTATATGTATGTATTTTCAGGAACATATGGCTGCACATACTGGCACAGTTTTGTATACATGTACCTGGTGTCCGAAAACGTTCAATTCGAATGCTAATATGCACAGCCACCGTAAAAAGATGCATCCTGTGGAATGGTTAGATGCTACTAGTAAAAAGTATTTAAGCAATTTACCTCTCAAAAAATGAATGAATGAAGAAAATATTATTAAAAATGTTAAATAAACCATAACATGCTTTCGATTAAATGGATTGATAAAGTTCTACTCCAAAAACATTTCTACGGACGCAAAAAATATTACTTCAAAATTTTTTTTTTTATTATTTCCGTTAAATATCGATAACATGTCTGTTTCCTTTGCTCAGCTGTCAAACAGCAGTTGTTTTGCGTCTTAAACAACTCTGTAAATTTATTTTTGTTTACACTGATGCTGCCTGTTTGGATTGTCTATTAGTTTATTTTTTACCATTAAATTTGGTAGAATTTTAATAAAGATATACAATACAGTTGAGATATGGATGGTTGTATTTTATGTCTAGAACTAAATAAGAAAGTTGCTGGCAGCATAGCCATAAATTCAAATGAAAACCCCGATTTGAATATCAAAAATATTATTGAGAAACATTTATGGATCATGGTAAGAACTCGAAAGAAAATTGAAACGAAAAGTAGTATATTTTGTATTTACTGCTAAATTTTAGAACCATATAGACACTTCCTCATGGCTATGTACCACTTGCTGGAGAGAACTGCACGAATTTCACAAATTTTATACACGCATAGAAGAGGCTCACACAGATTTTGGTTTAATGAAGAAAAATGTTACAAATGAAAAGGAACCTTTGCATATGGAAACTACAGCCGATTTAGAATTAGTAGAAAATCCAGTTGACGCATTTAAAGATTTTTTAAATGAATATGATTTAAGTGATAATAATTTGGAAAATGACACTGAGGAACAAAAATTAATAAAAGATGAATTGAACGAAGAACAAATTACCGATGATATGCCCTTATTGCAAAGACGAAAACGAGGGCGACCCCGTAAAGATACCTGTAATCGTCTTAAAGTGGCTGAAGTTCCTATAAGTAAAACAAAAAAACGGAAAATCAAAGACATCAGTAATGATATAAATGGCTCTTCCCTAAATAAAACAAAAAAATTCAAGCGAAGCAAAACCAATACGTCGTTATTAGAAGACATAACAACCACCACCACTTCAGAAATCAAAAAAGAAAATAATGTAGTATATATGCCGAGTAAGCCCAGTATTTTGTTCGAAAACAATGATAAAGATTCGAATTCTAATGATGAAAGTGATCGAGATTCATTAGAGCATATTGACAATGTAAGAAGTCCTAATCTTTCTTATGTACCAAAAACAAATCGCAATGAAAGAGACAAATTTCTAGAGGAAAATTTCAAAATCACCTGTTTTTTGTGCAATATCCCTCTGAAAACATTTTTTGCTATGTGTAAACACTTTGAAGAAAATCACAATGAACGTGGTCATATAAAGTGTTGCAATAAAAAATTTTATAGACGCAGTGTTTTAGTCGATCATGTACATCGTCATTTGGACCCAAACTACTTCAAATGCAATCAGTGCGGTAAAGTTATGGCCGATAGACGTTGTCTAGAGTTGCATGTTGAAACACATGAAAGTAATCCAGAGAAGAATCATTGTTGTGATATTTGCGGAAAAGGATTTGCAAAATTAGGCGTTTTAAAAAAGCATAGAATGATACATTTGTCGGAGGAAGAAAAACGATTTCCATGTTCCGAATGTGGAAAAAAGTAAGTAAATTTTTATATAGTATATTCAAAATCACAGATAATAGTGCATATGAACATGAATGTACATAGTTTTATAATGAAAACGATTGACGTTATTTTTTAATACGAAGTAAATAATTGTTAATTTTGTTTGCCGAAATTGGATATCATATATACATAAATAATTTCAATGAATCGGCTGATTGATACATATCACAGAACTCAGTTCCGATCGTGGTTTTGATTCCGTAAATTGAGTCTTTAGAAAATGAAAAACGATTTTTTTTTCGGAATGAAATCACTAGATTTCTAAAGTGGAATTGTCATTTTTTATTACTTTGTACTGAAAAAAACTCATACTACTAATTTATAATAACAATTAAACAATTAATTTTATTATTTCATTGTTGTTTTAGTTATCTCATTGATATTTAAATAAAATGTTAAAAATTTCAAAGTTGGTGTCAGCAACAAGAAAACTTTTGTCGTTTTCAGATGCATCCCTTAAATTTCTTCTTCGTAGCTTTTCAACGGCGTTTATTCATTTTAAACAGCAACAATTTAAATTCCGGGCATTTTGAAAAATTTTGTTCACTTTTATTTAAAATTTCTTTGTTAGCGCTCTTTCTGTTCGCTTTTGTTATACTTTTTATTACAAAAATCATATATTTTTTTGTTTTGGTTACACAACGTTACCATATTTAAGTTAAAAACCGAGATTTAAAATTTTTTTGGGAATAAACAAAATCGATCGAAATCTAGAGAACGCAAAGTAAAAACGATCGATTTGTGAATCGGAATTGAAACCATTCCGATTCAATTCTGTGACATGCCTGAATATTTGCTTCTACTTTATATTAATTAGCTTTGAATACGCTAGAGCATCGCTATACATATGTATGTTGAGTTTCACTCTTTTTCATAATACATTCCACAGGTTTTTGGTCGATGCGATATATGCGATTTTTTGAAATGTAAACAATGATATGTCTTGTAATCATTAACAATAGATATATAGTATATGTACATACATTCAAAAACCAAAACCGACCGGTTTAAAATATTTTATATTTTCGAATTTTGTCAAACAAAATCATATTTATCTTATGTTTTGTATTTGTTTTGCCTGTATTTTTATACATTTTGACAATATTTGTCAAACTGTCTGCATGTTTCTAAAAAAAGATTTGGGTTCAAACTTATTAGGACATACATATTTTCTTTTATAACTCAATTTTTATTATAGTTAGAGGTTGGCAAAAGGTCATAATTTTGGAAATGCCTGTTGCATTTTACTACTAATTAAAAATAGTTTTGATTGATATGACATACATACATATGTATGTACTTTTTCATTGTTTTCTTTAAATTTTCAATTATGTGTAACAATATACATACATATGTACATATATGTATGTAACGAACTTCTTTTGTAATCTAATTTTTTATAGTAATCTAATTTTTTATAGTGGTTAATTATAACTTTATCATAATTTTATTCTATTTTCTTCGACCTTTTTGTACCTATGATTTTTTTTTATTAAAAATTAAGCTTTATTTTTATATATAATTTAAAAAATGTTATCATTCCAAAATGTTATTATTCATAATGTTAATACATTCTGTTATTATTTTTCTGTAAAACATATTTTTCAATTTTGTCAACCCCTTTCAAACTTATATCAAAATATTTTTTTACACAGGAAATTTGTTATAATATTAAAATAACTCATGAAGAAGATTTCCAAAGGAAATCGAAATATCGAGTAATTTATATATAAAAATAAAAAATCTTTTATAAAAAACAAAAAGTGACCTCAAGCTTAAAAATTATTTAATAAAAAAAAAAAAATAACTATCATAGCAATAAATTGCATATAACAAAGTATATTCTCGTTTGTAGAGACACATTTTCTGTTTGACGAGAATACATTGCAGCAAATATTAAACATTGAAGCTAGGATATGTAAAACTAAACAAACTTGCGGCCACAGCAAAGTGCCAAAACGAGGCATTATTTACAAAGTTATTCATTATAGTTTTCAAAGTCACGAGTATTTCTCGTTCTTGAATTCTCGGCAGCAAAACTATTCTGTATTAGTTTATGTCGATTGATCAGAGATTTACTTCCTAAATTAATCTCTAATATTAAGACTGTATTTCGATTCGAAAGCAAAAGCTTTCGAAATCAATGAAAAAGTATACAAATTCGAACGATTTTCTTTTCAAATCGAAATACATATTAACCCCCCTGGCTTTGATGTTATTGAATAGATTAATGTGTAATTTTGCTGATCTCCTGAAAAGTTGATCAAAACCATATACATAGTTATTCTTGTTGCCGCAACGACCATTAATATTTTAGTTTTAGTTATACATAAACATAATGTACATTGTATCATTAAAAATCGTAAACAATGTTTAAATACTACCTTTGTTCTTATTTTAATGCTATCTATAAATTTGCAATTTATCATCTACTTCAATGCTTTAATACTTATAGTTTCGGCACAAATTATTTGCTCTCCAGTCACTATCGTTCGGTTCACCTTAAAAAGTATGTTAAAATCTGTGATATTTGCGGAAAATCTATACGTTGTAAAGATGTATTTGAACGTCATATGTTGCAACACGAAGGTAAAACAGCTCCATCTGTAAGCTGTGACGTATGTGGTCTACTTTTGACTGATAATAAAGCATTGAAGCGCCATAAAGACATGATACATCCTGTGGGTGGAAAACAGGAATACACTTGTTCAATATGCTCGAAAATATCACCAAATCTGAAGGCTCATAAGAGGCATGTGCAGTATAAACACATAATGGGATACGATCACAAATGTACGATATGTGACAAGGCTTTTAAACGAGCTCAAACTTTAAGGGTGAGTTGTAAAATACAATATATCAAATAATATAAATAGATAAATTTAGATACTGATTTCACTATTTTAGGAACATATGGCATCACATACTGGTACTATTTTGTATACATGTCCCTGGTGTCCTAAAACATTTAATTCAAACGCCAATATGCATAATCACCGTAAGAGAGTACATCCTAAGGAATGGGAGGAAACAACTCGAAAAAGATATTCTGGCAACTTGCCACCCAATTACAAACCCCCAACAATAACACAGTCCGCGGACTTTACCGTGGCAATGGATATATAATAATCAAAAAATAAATTTATTATCTATTCTTAAACTTCTAAATTAATTTGAAATTTCGCAAATCGATAATTACGACTATTCGCCGAACGTATCAAGCACACTGGCTGCTTTAAATGGCACTGCTGGCATAACTTCAGTAATCGCTTTAAACCTTCAACAGTAACATATGCAGTTGCACCCACATTACCTTCGGTTAAGCAAAAATTTGTCGAGGAACAATAACCAAAACAATCACGAGTACCTTGTTTACGTATACTAAACAATGTTAAGGTATCTTGTGGCAGCCATAAATTGCACATTTTCTTAAAATGCTCCAAACACAAAGCCGAAGTGCCTGATGCTCTGATATACACCTTAGTGGTGCTAGTTTCCTATGTTAGATTAAGAATTAAGAAAGAATATTCATTATGCTTGCTGAATTGTCGTTGCAAAGTTCACTCACCTGTTCTCTTCTTTTCTCTCTAACTCTTTTCGCACGTAGACGTTTCAATAGTTTTTTATGTTCTATACGTAATTGATGCCTTTCCTTTTCATTGGGATCTGCTAACAGTGGTTCCACATATACTGGTTCAAGATTGTTTATTTTTATTTGTTTTAGATTTCTTTTCAAATCTTTTTTAGTTGGCAAGCACATGAGTGAAAAATCCTTTGGATTTCCTCTTGACTTCATAACAATTTTTACTTGTACTATACACTGAGCGGTCAGAGTGGATGGAAATTTATAGAGACTACATTTCTTAACACAATCAGCCAAATCTTGCAGTTTTTGACGTTCTCTTAAAACGAAGAAATCTTTGGTTTCATTATTACTTGATAAGTTTGTGGGGCACCAATCACGTACTAGTTGTTGAAAGGGTATACGAAATGGTGATACGATAGCGAACTTACGATAGTTGCAACGTTTATTAGGAGGCAAACGAAAGTATTTTGTTAATAGTTCATTGTAACGATCAGAGACTGCATGAAGGCCTATGAATCATTAAAAATGTACTTTCATTATTTGAATTCAAATTAAGAAAAGTAATACACATGAAGTTTGTAAATACATTATCGAATACCACATAACAAGCAACCCCCTTCACATACATACCTGCCACTGTATCTGGTAAATGTTCTTCTGTTCCCATTTCTCTGGATATTGAATTAAATTCTCGTAAACCACCTGGTCTGGCGCCCCACATAATCAAAGATAACCATATTGGCATTCCATAACCAGTTGGTGCAATAACATCCCATCCACAACCGTAACCTAGACGTTTGTAATTACTATTTTGTGATCCGGGCCGTTGTATTAATATTACGGGAACGGGTTGCATTTTTTCTTCAAATTGACATGATTTTCCTGGCACAATAACATGTTGTGCTCTTAGCGAACAGTACTGATGAGTACTTAACATTTCAGAAGCGATACGATTTCTAACCTGATCACTCCATAACGCTGATGAACTTAGTTCAGGTTGTATGTTCATAAAAAAATCGTTGGCTTCCAGTACTTGCGGTTTCGGTTCACATACAGCTTTTGATCGCTTTTGTGGCCTATGTATACGAGGATCTTCAATGTTTAATGCCAGTACCATGTTTGATAATAATTCTGCGGGAGATGTAATACAATCCTGACATTTGGCCCAAAATTGCTGTTGTTTATTGTGATAAGTAAGACAGTTAGCATTATGTTTCGTTTCGTCCGTTAACCAATTTTCATGCTTCGATTCTTCGTTAAACGACTTCAATTTAAAGGCCCGATTTAGTATACTTTGCGCTAAAGGGCCTGTTAGTCTAAATCTATTTAAACTATTTTTAAGCTCCTTAAGTTCTACAGCTCCAGTTGTGTTCTTATACTGAAGTATATTTATACGAGCCGTTGTTTTCGTCACAAATTGTAAACGTCTTTGTTTTTTTACTGCAACTTTTCTGTTATTCTTATCAATATTATCAAGCTGGTTATTTAAATCCTGATCTATTTTTGATAATCCCTGTTCATCGTGAGTTTCTAAAGGCTCTTTGCAAGCCTTTACAGACTTTAAATCAAATACTTTAATAATTTCTTCTAAAATTACATTGTAAGCTCCTGGATGAAGCCACAGCCATAAGGTTCTTTTAACATTTTTCGCATTTTCGGACTCAAAACGCCACAAAAATGTAGCTTTTCCCAAAGCATTATGGGGATATGTACCTGCTTTGAATAAATCTACACAGCCTTCTCGTCGACCACTTAAAAAAGTTTTAGCTGTCAATGACAATCCACATTCTTTGTTCGTTATTTTTTCGAAACCTCGAGACAAGTCCTCCACACTTCCTTGCATCTCCACACAAGCGTAAAATGAAATATCCTGTAAGAGACAGTGTTCAGCGGTAGCTCTATAGCATGCCCTGAAAGTTTTATCACAACTGGCATAGGGAAGTTTGTAGCCCCATTTTTCTATCATGTGAAAACGTTTAGCATGCCAAATATGAGTTTCCAACCACTTATGTTTTCTCTGCCTTCTTAAGTAGTCTTTAAGCAAATTTTGTGGCCTTCTTCGGTGCTTTCTCGAGGGTCTCTTGGTAGCTTGTGGTTTACCAGATTTGGACATTTGATGTATGTGAGCAGCTCTGTATTTGCGCGGCAATCTTTTGGGATGATGAGACATAGCCCTCCGTCTCATATGTTTGGGTAATGTCTGGAATACTAATTTATTTGAATTACTTTGCTTGTTGGCACTAACCAACTCCTTGACTTCTTTCAAAGCTGAAGCAGCGTATTTATAGGTAGGCATATGAGTACCCAGCACCACTGGCCCTCCCAGAGAGGAATCGTATTCCAGTTTCTTTGACGCCATTTTTATTCAATTCAATATTTAAAATTAAAAACTAAACAAATGCGGTTCCAAAATCACATTGTATGGAATCTTCTTCTTATTATAAGATAACTCACTAGTTGTAATAGCATAACGTCAAATTAGGATGACACATTGTTGCAACTAATCTGATGATTTTCAAATGATAAATTTTTTAAATCAGATGTGCGGTTCCAGCACAAAATAACTGTATCCAACCTTTGTTTTACTGATATCTGGCAAAACATTACATATATAGAATGGTGTATGGCGTCCCAAAATGAGTTTTGCTTTTGGTTAGCTAATTTGATTTTGATGCAATACATTCGCGTACATATACATACATACATACATACATATATTGAAATAAAGTGAACTACGCGTAGATAGAATTATTAAACATTGGAATTTTGTATTAATAGTGTTAATTTAAGTTTACGTTAAAATTTAAGTGATTGGATCACAGCCAAATTAACTTAAAGATTACCGTAAAAATTAATTGACACAGATGTAACCGTTTTGTGCAGAAAAGTATAAATCAACGTTGGCTACCGATTCGAAACTGTTAAAACTGCCAATTTGGATTATTTTGGTAACAGCATTTTAGCAACTTCGGTCCGACTTAATTGATGAATAAATCTTAATAAGCTACATGCTTATAAATTCTTTAAAATTCAATTCAATAAAACTCAATTATTAAAAAAATTAAAAAAAATTGTAGAGCCAAAAATCGGCCTAATACCAATATTCGGTATTCGCTAAATTTTGACCGAATATCGAAACTTTTCTAAAGGGAAAACATATATTATGGAATTTTTAAGGTGATACAAGTTTTTAACATAATTAATAGAATATAAAAATTTATATTAATTGTAAAATATTTAATTCGGTAAAAACTCTGCGTTCCAAAAAAATTTTCAGTTCTAGATAAAAAAAACTAGTTTTATGGATGACGCAACTTAGTAAATTGAATTATCTAAACATTATATAGAATTAAGATAAGTATTTTTTCAAATTAATAAAAATTTTTTAAGTTTCGATTTCTGTCCAGGCCGAATATCAATTTTTTGAACGAATATTAGTTCGGTTAATTTTCGGCCTGAAAAACCTGGTTTTGGTCGGATTCAATAAATTTATATTTTAATAATGTAAAATTATAAACGAAAAATTATTTGTTTTTAAGTGTTTTTTATAATACTCTTTGGTTTTTGTGTAATTCTATTTAAAAGAAAACATTTAAAACACACAAATTAGAATTACAAAATAACTCTTCTAGTTTTCGTTTTACTACAAATCGTATGGTAAAACGTGATTAAACGGCTTATTGTTAACCATGTTAATGTACATGAAAAAATGTAAGAGGCCCTTAGAACGATGCAATTAATTGAATGCAATTTTTTCCATTCTCTTTTAAAATTGCTACGTAAAATGTTGTGCACTTATAGAATGCAATTTTACGTGCAACAAATCATGAAATTTTTTGACGTTTAATTACACATTCCTCTTTAACAAAGAAAACAAAATTTTAAAATATATGTAAATCTATATATATAAAAGAGTAACGTGACTGACTGACTGATTCATCATCGCACAGCCCAAACCGCTAAAGCTAGAACCTTGAAATTCGGGTAATGGGTTCCTTTCACAATATGTGGATCAACTAAGAAGGAATTTTTGGAAATTCGGTCGTTAAGGGGGACAAATGGGGCAAAAACGGGTAAAACCAGTACCTCTATATCTCCAAAACAAATAAACTTAGAAATAATATTTTAAATGCGTCTGCCTTTAATCAAAAAAAGAGCCGACAGGTGTCTGGTACTTTTTTGAAATTCGAAATTCAAGTGACCATATGGGGTAAAAATAGTTCCCTTAGAACGCTCCGTTAACATGTATATCTCCTACATAAATAAACATAGAAATACTATTTTAAATGCATCTGGCTCAGACCAATAAATACTAGAAATCTTTTTGGTACTTTTTTGATTAAATGTGTTTTATTATTGATTTCTAAAAAAAATATGGTTTTCATAATTCACTTATTTGCATCGATATTAGCATTTCTCTGTGATTAGCATATTATTGTTTATAAAACACATAAGTTTGTTCAATGTATTTTAGGTTATGTTTGTTTTAGGTTTGTTAGTTGACAAATTAGAAACGAATGGAATGAACTCTTTCAAACCTCATTTACACTAACAAATCTACACGATGATACATAAACACCAACAAATAATTTTCACCACTCATGAACAAATTTTAATAGAAATTTTGCATTATTAGCATAGCTGCCAGATTTGACGATTTATCGTCATTTTGACGATTTTTTGTTTTAAAAATAGCAAAGTGACGATTTAACGATTTTTACATTGAAAGTGACGATTTTCTGAATTATTAAAATTTTCTATCATTTGTTTGTTTTTTTTTAAATTCTATCTTTTTTTTTTTTTAAAAACAACTTTTTTCCTATTTAATATTAATATTAATATTAAGAAGAACAAGGCATATTTCAAAAACAAAACCAGTGTCTCTTAATTATTGACAATTGTTAAGTTTAAGTATAATAATTCCATAAACATTAAAAACCAGTTCAAATGTTGAATTCCAAGAGAAAACAATTTCTGAATTTCAACGGGGAAATTCTGCAAAAACTTCTCCTATTTTAAAAAAACGTCGAAAGAATATTCAACCAAATAAATTTAAATAACAAAAATACGGAATTCTTTAAAAATAAGTACCTGCATATACTGGATGAATTGGATTCTATACTCAAAATGTTATTTAAAACTTAATAAATTAAATTGTTTTGACATTGTAATTAATGAATTAATAAAATATGCTAAATTCAGATATTTATTTATAAAATACTGTAAGTCTTGTTTCACACTCTTCAGTTT
Source organism: Bellardia bayeri (assembly GCA_950370525.1). Lineage (NCBI taxonomy): Eukaryota > Metazoa > Arthropoda > Insecta > Diptera > Calliphoridae > Bellardia > Bellardia bayeri. The sequence goes on along the minus strand of OX493268.1, from coordinate 44,871,916 downwards.
TAGCTGAACAGTTTTTGTTTAATTTCCTTGAACTTGCCATTTCATTTACACACGTCAATTCAATTTTCGTACTTTTTAATGCAAATCAACGTGAATGAAAAAAAACAAAAGCAAATAAGAAAATTGACTAGTACCGTCAAGTTTTTACCCCTTTTGTTCTCTTTTCCCCTCTCATTTAAAAATACTTGCCTTGACGAGGCAGAATTAAAAGTGTGAAAGTGGACTAAGATATTATAAAAATATTACACAAATTGTGTTTAACATTATAATTTTTGTGATTTCTTATTTAAAAAGTACAAGAGACTATATAAACTTGAATTTTTACGTTTTCGTTTAAATATACATTTCAAAATACTACTAGAAATAATGACTTTTTATTTTTCCGATTTTTAAAATTCGAAATGACGATTTTTTTCTTTTTTATCGGGATTTTGACGATTTTTTACGAAATTCATCTGGCAGCCCTGATTATTAGTCTTTTAATCAAAAAAAAATTCTGCCGTATAAGCTTTTTCATTTAAATTAAACGTTATTGTGAACAGTTTTGATTTTGAAACACGTAGAAACAAATCAAAATCATCTCCATTACATAATTTATTTACTGTCATAAAAATTAAAAATATATTACTGGTTCAAAATGGAAATAAATAGTACCATATTATATGAATGTTTCGCGTATAGACTCCTCTTAACAATGATATGTTCTTGTCGTGTGTGGACAAATCTTGTCGATGTTCGAACAACTCAAAACATTTGTTGGCATAACTATGCAAGCCATCAAATGTAATTTTCACACATAATGACATTTTAGAAAATTATAAATAAAATTACGAATTTGAATATCAACACGTTTGTCCCACACAGAAGCTCAGGAATAAATTTGTATATGTAATTTTGGCTCATTTCTGAATAAAACGTTGGCGTTTCAAGAACGGTGGTTTAGGTAATATCAGTGTCAAAATATTTTATACGTAGAAAATCGCTTTTTCATTTTGTTTAAGCTCCCTTTAGACGGTATGTATTTTGCAGTGTGCTTGTCAAATTTTACACTGCAGAATGCATACAGCCAGTTTTTATACCCTTCACCTTTATGAGAAGGGTATGTATATATAAGTTTGTCATTCCGTTTGTAATTTCCACAATACAATTTTCCGACCCTATAAAGTATATACATATATTCCAGATCCGGAGTCGATTGTCTGTCTGTCTGTCTGGATGTTGAAATCAGTTTTCTGAAGTCCCCATATATCTTCGGGATCCAAATCTTTAATAATTCTGTCAGACATGCTTTCGAGAAGTTTGCTATTTAAAATCAGCAAAATCGGTTTAGGCCAACCAGAGTTATGGACCAATATGTGAGACAACCTCCATAAAAATTTGTTATTTTTTGTCCATTTTATTGCAATATTTTGAAGTATATTGCAGATAATACCATGAAATTTTGTATACGTTGTTTGTATAATAAAAGAAAAAAGTGTGCGGAAAATAGTATGAATCGGTCCATGATTTCTCATAGCCCCCATACAAAAATCTTCCCGAAATATTGCTCCATTATACATAAATGCCTATAAAATTGGAATATCAAGACAAAATTCAGCAAAAATAAGTTTTATGCAAAAATAAATCGCAAAACGAAATTTTTTTTAGTTCGGTCCATGTTTGACCATAGCCCCCATATAAAGTCCACTTCCAAAATTCACTTAAATACGTACAAAACAGATATAAATAATGTTAAACGGCTAAAATTTGACATGAATAATCTTTATAGGCAAATAAAATGTTGTACTAAATTTTATGGTGTTCGGCCCAGAATTGGTCATAGGTCCCATACAAGGACCACATCTGAAAAAGACATTATCCCTATATATATTGTATAAATATCGGTACTGACTCAAAACTTTACACAAATCAGTTACATATATACAAAAATCATCCCACAAAATTTTGTGAATTTCGGTCTATTTTTAAACGTATGCCCCATATAAAGCCCTCTTCCGAAAATCACTTTAATACTCATAAATCTCTTATAAATAAGGGTACCAATCCAAAATATTACACTGATCATTTACATACATGCCTAGATAAAACTGCAGGATTTTGAGAATATCGGTCCATATTTTACTATGTCCCGCATATAAGGGTCACTTTCGAAATCCACGTTAATACTAATATATATTTTAAATGTACCGTTATTATGTTGAAATTCGACGTGCAATATCCTTATATGCATGAAAATCACTGTTCCAAAATTTAAGAAGATCGGCCCATAATTTATCATAGCTGCCATATAAGAACCATTTCCAAAAAAACAAATAAATTCGGGTCAAAAAATATTCTTTTCTGATTTAACCCATATTCGGTCCATATTTTATAATCATGACATATATCGTTGGAAAGGTAATACCGTTGGAAGGTTAATACCTTTTATTTAATGTATTACAAATTATCATACACCCAGTAGTTCCCGAGATATAGGCCTATATATTTTCAACTTTACGAGCCCGCCCCCTCGAAAATAGGCGTGAGCGCCAACCAATTTTGTTTTTGCTGGCATCTCCTCTAAAAGCCCTATTTGATGGAGTTTTTTTTTTTTTTTTTTTTTTGAGTAAAGACACTAAAACCGAATTGTTCCCCTTTTTTATACTCTGTTTGTTAAATTACACTCAAGATTATTATGAACATCAGACAAACTGTGTAAATTATGGTAAGAATTGGTAATTAAATCAATTAAAAATGGTGAAAATTTCAAAATATTTAACATAAATTATGTTGGTCGTAAAATTGTCTTTCAAACAATATATAAAATAATAATTAAATTTGCACTAAGACTGAATAGAAAACACAGAATAAGAATATTCTAGTCCTATAACCAGTGTAGTTTTTGTATTTCTTATTACATTTAGGTGGAGGGTATTTAAGATATAGCACTCTTACTTGTTAGTATTTTGAATAGTTGAAGCAACAATTTTATATTAATGAAATCTTGAAAATTACATCCAAGAAGCGATATAACATAGGATGTAATTCGTGTTCTATATTTAAGTCCATATATATACCTTACTAATCTATTGAAACAATGTTGTAATTTTATCATATTGTGTTGTGTCGTTCCACTATATACTTCTATTGCATAGAGAATAATAGGTAAACATACAGACAGTAGTACATTATTTTACACAAACTGTAATAATTAAACACTTCTTTTTTTCAGTTCTGTTTAATAATTAATTTCTTTATTCCAAAATTGTTTCTTATATCTAGAACTTACAAACTAAAGATTGAGTGGTTTCTATAAACCACTCAATAACATATTATATAGCTTACATATCTACTTCATGCTTATCAGTGCTGTATTTTTTTTAGAGCTTATCCCCAATTTTGGATTTGTCATCCCCAAAAATCCCCAAACTGATTTTTATTTATTTAATTTTTTTTTGTAAAATTTTTATTTTATTTAAAAAATAACATATTTATTTAATAAAATTAATTTTTATCGATAGCTACATATATTAATATTCAAACTAATTCGATTTGTAATTATAAATCTTGTAAAGAAAAAATTATAGCAGAGTTTAGCATTTCCAAAACTTCAGAATAAAAATCTTCTGATTCATCAGCCTCAGAAATGTTGTTGTACATATTGCTTGTATTAAAAAGCTTTAGCATTTCAGCAGATGGATTAAATTTCTCACAACAAGAAACATTATGATTTTTTTTTTAATAACATTAGTATTTGCAGCCATTTTAAACAGTAAAAAATATATTTTTTTAAATATTTACATACTTCTTCTTTATTAGAAACCATCCACTATAAATAATAACACACATTTTTAGACTTGCCAGTTATAAATAAAATCCCCTAAAATTGATGTCATCCCCAACAAATCCCCGGATCCCAAGAGGATATTTTTATCCCAAATCACGAAAAAAATCCTCAATTTGGGGATAAATCCCCTAAACTGACAACGCTGATGCTTATTAACATGTTGTCTTGTGCAGTAAACCAAAAGAAAAGAAAGAGCATAATTACAAACATACTCTTCTACTCACTTAATGCAATCACAACACAATTGGTTGACCCAATTAATCGATTGCTTTGTTTTGTGTCAGCAAAAATAAGTAAATAAATAAATAAAATTATTGTTTACTGTTGGCCACTTACACTAAACAGCATGTATGTGTGGCATTTGTAATTAGGTTTTGTTGTAAAATTTTAAGTTCACACTGTAAGACATAATGCCTGTTGTTTCTGTATTATGTTGTATTTGTTGCCAATTTGCACTCACCTTGTATATTTACACCATGATACATACCGTCTAAAACCAGCATTAGTTTTCATATAACAAACAAACGGTAGAAATCCCGTTAATTTCTACAATGCTGCATTCGTTTCAAAATCACTGGATTTAACTAGAAATCGGTAAATTAGCATCACTGGCAAAGGAAAACATTCGTTTTCCGACACTAAAAATAGTGAAAATTTTTATAGATTTTTCTTTTTACTGCAAACAAAAACAATTAAAATACAAAAAATTTATATAGTTTATTGCATTGCTTAATTAAAAAAGCGTTAAGTACGCTTCAAGCAAGAAAAGAGGGTGCGGCTAAATACGCCATATTAAATAAAAAAAAATATTGCAAAAATTGTGTTCAACAAAAAAGAATTTTACGTCGTCGTCGTCTTCATGGACTGCTGCTACTGCGGTTGTTGTAGGAAGAAAGACGACGCCAAAGTGTAAGAAGCTCGCTCAAAAAGGACAGCCAAGATCTTTTTCAACTTAAGATAAAAACTATTATGGATCACAAGAAGTCGCCAGTAAGAAGAAAGCGACAATCGAAAGTCATTGAAGAAAACTTTTGGGACTGCAGTGTATGCACGTACAGGAACTCGGCCGAGGCATTTAAATGTCGCATGTGTGACGTACGTAAAGGTGAGTGACCGATTGTTGGTTAATAAAAAGCATAAATAATAAATGACAATCTATAAATTTTTGTAGCAAAAGTGATAAAGAAGGCGGCATTTGGGGGTGGTAAGAATTAACAAATAAAAATTAATAAAACAAAAAATTAAAGTAATGTGTGCGGTTTTTCCATCTCCCCTATTCTCCACTTTTACGGTTTGTTCTGTTTTCAATGTAAAACAGGTCAAACTATTTTTGTTGTTGCTGTTTGTTTTCTGATAGAGAACCTAGCCGATGTGGAAAGAAAGAGTGGAGAAATAAATATACAATATTTTTATATTTTCAAACGCAGAAAAACAGCTGCCTATATACGTTTTTGGAGAAAAGATGTATTAATTCCCTTTAAGTTAAAACAATTAATAGAATTAGGTAGACATTTGTTTTGTATAGATTCTTTAATATATGTAAATTTTTAGCATGTAAGGCCTGTTTAAAAAAGTTAAACATTTATTTTGCTTGTGTGTATAGAGAAAATTCTATTTTAAGCCGGTCGTTTTCAGAAGGTTACCCAAAGAGAAGTGGCAAAAAGAAATAACCTTGAGTTGTTAAAATGCTTTTTTTTTTTTTTTTTTTTGTTATTTCTAGACATTTTTACTTAGAAGAAATTAATAATTTCTTGGAATTATATTAAACATTTAACATTTGAATGAATTTGTAAGCTTATCTTAATGGAAAATTTGAGCTAATTTATTTTAGAAGTTATTACTTTTGTCATTCCGTTGGTAACACATTGAAATAATGATCGTAGAGCCAAAAAGTCTATACATACATATATTCTAATCCTTGTAAGTTCTAAGACGATCTAGCCATGCCCGTCCGTCTGTTGAAGGCACGATAGAGCTTCGAAAAAAAGACAGAACAATGAACTTTTTTACCAAACACTTTGGTCCACCGAAATGTTTCTTATTGAAATAGGGCAACATCGGTCCAGGAGAAAAGTTTTTTTTAAACGATATTTCATTTAGCATTATTCAAAATCTTTTGTACATATGTTCATATCACAAATTTAATGGTATTCCCTTTTTGTGGACACAAGCAAATTTGCTGTTCAGAGGAATTGTAAATAGCATACATATGTATATCAAAATTAAGGGAATTCCTTTTTAGTGCATACAATCCAAATGAATTTGTCATAGGTACATATTTTTATATTACTTTTAAGCTTAGAGTGCATTTTTTTCTTTAATAACTATGCTTGTGTAAAAACACATTGTATATGTGATTTAATATTAATTTTACACATCAGTTATAAGTATGTAAAAATTATACTATTGACTTTTGTAAAAGTTGGTCCATAATTGGTCAAAGCTACCACTTCCGAGAATAATCACATAGTATACAGAGGTGACACAAAGTGTAAATTCTTGATTATAACTGGAATATGCATAAAATTCTTATAAATATCGTTATTGAGATGAAATTTTACTAAAATAAATAGAAATTACGGTACAATATTTTATGAATTTCGCCCCATAATAGGTGGGTATATAAGATTCGGTACAGCCGAATATAAACTCTTACTTGTTGATTGTTATAAATGAATTTTATCAAGCAAATATTAGAGTTTGAGTAAAACTTAAATTCGAGTGAAGATTAATTAGATACACATATTTTAAACTCAAAAACTGATCAAATTAAGTTTGTTTCTTTAATCTATTACGAAACAGTCGTTGTCGTAAAAAGAAAACGACACTCATAATAAGGCTGAGTATTTTTAAACCTAGAATAGGTATATTGTAGAATTATATTTTTTTTGTCTTCATTTATTAAGAAGTTTCTCTTATCGGTTATGTTGCAAATAAATAAATATGTTGCAAATATAAGTAGGTATTTATGGTTAACATAAAAAAACGAATATTGATGTTTTATAGAAAAATATTTTATAATTTTTTAGAGGAAATAACGAATAAATTAAAATTATTTCCACTTCGATTTTTGTGTTTATGAACAACACAAATAGGTACATTACGCAACTTCTCGTATGATAACGTTAATAGTGCTATACTTTAATATAGCACAATGAGCTTTGTTTTAAATATCGCATAATTATGTAATAGTCAAAGAAGCAAAAAACAATAGTGTTTTCAAATCTGTACCGCAACCGGGGCGCCGAATGTGGATCGTTCTCATGAGGAATCCAGTTGACAATTTTTGTTCGCTCCGGAGCGAGGTTCCAATTGTCGTTGGGAACAACATTTAGGGCGTCATTTCATTCGACGTCAACTGATTGTCTTTAGTTTATCCTCAGAAAAATGATTTTATATTGAAAATCAATTAAAAAAACTAGTAATATAAGTATGAATACAATGCCAATTTCCATGGTACTTTTGCATATTTTTTTTTTTTTTGTAAATACTGCCTTATTTGATGGAACTTAGTCGTTAAAATGTTTTATAGTATTGCCCTCAGTTATATACATTATATCTTAACATGTGGTAATAACATACATTTATTTTATTTAAAGGTACTTCTACACGTAAACCACGCCTTAATTCAGCGCTCGTCGCCCAACAAGCTGCCACATTACCCGGTGCATCTGGAGCCATGCCGAACGGCAATAAATCCGCATCTGGCTCACGCCACAGTAGCTCGGGCCACGACAAACACAAGCATAAAAAATATCCAGCTCGCTTGAAAAATGTAGATCGCTCAACGGCCCAAACAAGAGAAGTCACTGTCAATTCAGTGACCGTATTCATTACGGAATACAAACCAAAGCCGGTGGGTAGTAGAAGAGAATCTAGCGAGCAGAGTTTTAGTGAAAGTAATGATTCTCGAAGTTAAATTTTTTATTTGTTTTAAATACAACTCAATATGAAAAGAAAGCAACAAAATATTCATAAGAAAACACACCCACAAACACACACTACTCTCAAAATTACATTAATCTAAGGATGAAACAAAAGTAAAAATGAAAGAAAAACCATAAGGACATGCAAATAATATATTATTTACTACAACGCTTTAATGGCGTCATTATCATCAACAATTTCATTTATCATTATTAATTATATCATCAGTTTTAAGGGATTCCAAGGTAAGAGCAGACAAACAGACATAACTGTCTAAGGCGAATGTTAATAGTTTATCATTTATTATTATTATTATTAATTACTATTACATATTTTAATTTAGACAAGTTTATCATAGATTTTTAAGAGTATTCTATATGTAAAACAACTTCACTATATACAATACATACAATACATACATGTTTATAAAAAAATATTAGTTTATATATTATTTAGAAACAGTTATTTTATAAAAATGTTTGGGTAAACAGCGACAGTGTTTGTTCTTTTAAAAATTATGTACTTACAATAACTTGAATATAAAACAATAAGGATACATATTACATACAAACTTATGCTAAGACTCTAAAAGTGCCAACTTTCTGAATTAATTCGTTTGTTAAGAGTGCATTTTAGATAGGAAATGTTAGTAAATCCCGAAGTTAGATTTCACTATAAGTCTTAATATTGAAAATTACAGATTAAGAGATAGACAATATTTAATATTAAGCCATATATAGTAAGATCTTACTATTGGTTAAGATTTTTGCAATGTTCGTTTCATTGCTAGTATTTACTTTAGATTTTACTAGATTTCAAAATTTTCAATATTTTTGGAAAAAAAAAACAAAACTAGCAGTAAAACGAAAAGTAAAAAATCTGCATTACAACTTAAAATACCAAAACTTTTGTCAAATTATACACATTTTATTAATGTAGATGTAGTATTATATTGTACGCATTACATATACTTATACTGTAAAATCTTTAAAAAAAATCAACAATGTCAAATGATATGAAATGCTGAAACTTAAAAATAATACATTTATTGGTGGTTACAGAGGCAGAAATTATGTGCAAATACTGAGTTAACACACATCGTATACCATAACCTGTATTATATTTGCTTCATTTGAATGCCTTAAATTTGTTAATCGAATATTGTAAATTTTTGTTTACAATGTTGTGACAGCATTACCATTTCAAGATTGTGACTACACATGAAAAGTTTTAGAAATGATTTTCATAATAATTTAGTCAATATATCCGCTCAATTCTTGTAGATCCTTATATACATTATTGTACAATTTTTTACATTAGTTTTTGAGTTTATCGATTACAAACAAATATATTAATATAATTTACGTTACTAACAATATACATACATATAAACTTGACAATATTAATAGGAAACTGATCCAGAACTAATTATGTGACTTGTTGTTCGTTTGTAGGGACTAGTTCAATTTCTAAAACATTATGAAAAATACATGTTACATTTAACAAGGCTTTGGCTTGGGAGCGATTAATTGAAAATTCATACCCCTGTTATGTAAACCGAATTTGAGTAAGGTTTTTGTTTTTAAAAGAACACACTGTAGTTCTAAAAATCGAATCCACGTGATTCAATTTGATGTACAAAACAACAATTTGTCAACAATTAGTTTTTATTTTATCACTCGATTTACAGAAAAGGGGGAAATGACAAGTCACAGAACTAAACCAAGCGAACTTATGAAATTTTGGATATTATATGTATTTATATAAGGAGGACAAGTTAAGTTATTCCCCTCTTATCATTAATTTTAGTACAAAAAAAAAATTAAGAAATAAAATATTTAGATGCATTACTCTATTCCTCTTTATTTCATTTAAAATTTTCTTTCTTAAAACTACCTTCAAATGTGCTGTTCGCTGTTTAACTCTCAAACAAAAATTTAAATAAAGTTCTGTATAATTTAAATTTAAATAAGAACGCTGTAAAATATACGAAAGGTAAACATTTTAAAAACAAAATTAAAAAAATGCTAAGAAAACATTTCATGTAAAAAGCTTAAGATAATAAATTATAATGCAAAAATTAAAAAAAGAATAACTGAATAAAAATTTCCATAATCTTTAATTTTTCAAAAGCTAAGAAATCTAAAATAAAATTAAACAATTTCGAATCCTGTATATTTTTTATATTGTTGTAAATAGTAAATGTATTAGTGTAAAATTTTATAACAAGTTATTAAATTTTAAAATTTAAACAGTGTCAAACATTAAAATAATTTCGTAATTTTTCTTTTGTTTTTTGTAATTTTTTAATATTAAAATAAAACATAGTGAAACAAATTTAGAAATTGGATTTTAAAGATCTTAGGGATTAAGAAGTTTTTTTTAAAAAAAAAAAAGAACTTTTTTTATTTTACTAAATTTTAAACTTTTTATATTAAAATGGAAAAATATGAATTATTTAAAAAATATTACATAATGTAAAATGTGTATTTCGATTTTTTGTCTTGTTTAATTATTTGCAAGAATTTCACTTTATTACGGTCTTCTAATATTTCTTTCATTTCAAGTTTAAATCACTTAAACTATTGTTTTATAGTTGTGATGAGCATGCTTGAAGAGAGCGAATACTGAGGATTCCAAGTTAAACTGGTTTTCACAGTCCCGGAATTTTTAATAAAACTATTTCATTTTACACAAATAACGAAGAGACGAATTCATGAAAAATAAGTCAGTTTAAAAAAAAATATTAAATTATATGTTTCTGAATTGGGAAATTTTAAATTTCTTTAACATTTTTGTCCATTATTAAGACAAGTTTTAGTACAACAAAATTCCTTTGAGACTGCCAATCGATTCAATAAAGTAACGAAAGTTATGTTTTCGACTTTATAAAACGAAATGACGAAATTTTGATACAATTACATTATGAATATAGTTGTGAGCATATAAATTAATTTTCCAATTATAAATGTTGATCGACCTTTTTCCGTTAATATTAATAGTTTATATAGTTTCCTATATGCAGGCTTTCAAGGTCATTAATTTAATGTAAATAAAAGATTATTTATTTCATTTCCAATAAAATCCGACGCTTCGTTGGTATTCTTTCCAACTTCTTCAGGGATTGAGTTTTTATTAAAATAATAATCTTTTTCGTCAGTTTAACATCATTTATAAATTATAACACAGTATTTTGTATAGGTGGACAACACAACACAAAAACTTAAAATATTAAAATAAATGTATGTAAACTAAAACTATGTCACAGACAATTTGTATATTTTTTTTTAAAGATTTTCTTTATTTTTTATATAATAATGTACATATATAAATATATACGTACATATATTGTATATCAAAACTTTTCTAATTTTTACACGTTTTTGCCAAAAAAAAAAAAAAAATTATATAAGTAATTAGCAATTTTTATAATAAATTTTACGAAAATCTTAATATTTACAAATCGGGATTGCTATTTCTAATTCGTACTTCCTTTGTCAAATTCAATATACATAGTGCGAGTTGCAATAACGTTACATCATGTGATATAAACTACAACTCTGAACACTTGAGTTAAATTAAATCATTTTATCCGTGCTTCGACTTAAAATTCGTTAATAAAAAAGACAATATATTAAATATTATGTGCAGGGTACATACTTTTTTCAATGTTATACACATGCTTTTCTATAGAAACTACTGTTATACACTAGATATCGTATAGAAACTTTATATACAAGATTTTTTATTAAAACTGCTGTTAAACAAGATTTTCAATAGAAAATACTGTTATACACAAGATTTTTTATATAAAATTGTATTATATTCAAGAAAATACTTTAGGTAATTATTCTGAGTCTATAGAAATTTGTGGAAATTATTTGAAATTATCAAGCGAGCACCGTGAGTATTACGGTACTTTTTAATAAATAGTAATAACAACATTTCCATTCCTGATTCAAATCGTACTTCTAACACCCATTATTTAATTTAATTATTTTTATAGTAGTTTAGTTCTGTGGATGAAATGAGTTGAATGAATGAGTATGAGTTTGCATGACTCTTTAATTTTAAAATAGTAAAATTAAATGAAATGAAAGGGGAGAGGATTAGCACAATATAAACGGACATGCTTTCATCGAACGGCGAATCATTTAAGACCAATGTGTAAATTTTCTTTTAACATTGCAAAAACTGAAAATAGTTTGAAAGTATATCAAGGCAAACAATTTTGTATAAATATGACCATCGCTGTTTTGTGCTAAAATAATTAAATACAATAAGTCTATGGCGATATCTGGTCTGGTTAAATTCGTAAAAAAAGTTAAAAATTACTTAAGATCTTTAAAGTCTTCTAATTCTAAGCAAACAGTTATCCATATTCCGTATTGGAAGAAACATATTATTTAATTTAAACAAGAAAATCTATGTATAAAAAAGACTGATTAAATGCAAAATCAACATCAACAAAAACAACAGCAACAACAATTTTTATAGTTTTGTATTTTATAATTAAATTACCATTTACAATTAAACAAAACGAAAAAGACAAATTTTTCAAATTTATTATTAACAATTTAAAAATTAAATTCCCGTGTTAGAAACACTTAAATAGCTAGCATACTTTAAGGGAGAGTATAGAAATATTGAAAAATATAATTTTCCAAAAAATAATTTCTATTTTGCTAATTAAACATAAAACAATTATTTGTCACAAAAAAGTATTATAATGATTATTATTAATCTTAATTTCAAGAAAGTTATATTATATTGTAATTTGATATATGTATGTATCTGTTCAACTAATAGGTTTTGTATATTTGATAAACAACAAAAAACATTTAAATTTAACAATTAATTTTGTTTATCTGTATAAATTTTGATGAATCTTTTGTAAAATTTTTTTTTGCTTTATTAATTTGTTTTTCATGTAGTGCTAAGTTTTGTTTTAAAATTTTATCGTTTAAAATAGTTTAAAAAACACAGACACACAAAACAACGAATCAAAAATTACCATATTTACCAGCAATTTTACTTACAGCTAGAATTTAATATAATTTTTTATAGTTTTATAAATAGTGAAAATAATTAGTAAAAATGAAATTACATAGGTATGTATGTATTTTTGAATACTTACATACATGTACAACATATTTTCAATTACTAAAAATAAGTTTAACTTCTAATAACAACTGGAAACAACTATTTTTATATCGAATTTTGTAAATCTGAATAATTTTTAAAATTTGTGTTTATACCTCCTGTTCTGAAAAGCTAATTTGCGAATGTTCTTAGTTTCCAAACCAAATTTATATATTTCGTTTTCTATGAAGAATTTTGTGCTTCATTAGGTTAGGTTAGGTTAGGTACGAAGGCTGGTGTGAGTCGCCTCACACCTTCACCCAGAGGCCAATATGGCCCATTGCGATGCCTTGATAGAGGAAGTGGTAGAAGTGTATAGAGTGAAGAAAAGAAAAGAAGAAGAGGAGGAATGTTAGAGTATAAAGAAGAGAGGAAGAGAAGAAGAAGACCTGACCAAAATCCTACTCGGACGTATGTCCTCCATTTCTGAGACCCGCACTCCGTATATTGGCACGTAACCAGGCCATTCCCATTACGAATCCTATCAGACTCTCAAGCCTACAGCCCGAGACATCCCCTAATTCGCCCAAGAATCTATTACCCAGCCATCTCATTCTACTGCCCTGTAACCGGGGGCAGTGGCACAGAATGTGCTCAACTGTCTCCAGTTCTTCCGGGTCCTCGCATAGTCTGCACATATCCGACAATTCGGATCCCATCCTCACCGCCATCCTGCCTATCATGCAGTGGCCCGTGATGATGCCAATCATGGTCCTAACGCAGATCCTACTTCTGCCCAACAGCAGTTCCGACTCAGACCTCCTAAGCACCGGCCATAACGTCCGTGAGACTTGGCAGTCTGTTCGGTTCCTCCAGGCTTGATTGGCTGCGTTTACAACCCATTCCCTAATCCTTCCGTAATAGAAGCCTATTGGAGGCCCGACTACCTCCATACGGTCATCCATCTCTGTGCTTGAGCCCAATCTTGCCAACTCATCGGCCACCTCATTACCTGCGATGCCAGAGTGACCCGGTACCCAGCACAGCCTGACCGTATAACACCCTAAGGCTACCTCTAGAGCCCTCCTACAACTGTCGACTAGCTTGGATTTCACATAACAGCCCCTTATGGCCAAAAGGGCCGCCTGGCTGTCCACATATATCGTGACCTCCGAGCCTCTGCCGATGTTGTCCCTCATCAGTTCCACGGCCCTCAAGATCCCTAGAACTTCCGCCTGAAAGACACTGCAGTCGTCAGACAGCCTATATGACATTCTGATGTCCAGATCCTCAATATAGACCCCTGCGCCCGTGCCGTTCATCTTTGAGCCGTCCGTGAAAATGGCAAATCCGTCATACAGTTTGCCCCTTCCAGACCAGCTTTCCCTAGACGGCAATGTCACCTCCGGCAACCGCCTAAAGTCTGCCAAGGTGCTCACATAATCCGTAGAGCCAGGCGACCCAAGGCAATTTCCACCTGCTTCAATCTCACACAGGATTCGCGAGTGACCCTGCATGTGACCCTTTAGCAGTCCCAGCTCCCTCAGTCTAAGAATACTTCTGGCTGCCATTCCCATCACATACTGCTCTATAGGCAATAAATGAAGAATGACATCCAAAGCCGCTTGAGGAGTGCTTTTCATGGCTCCCGTTATGCCGATTGAAGCACACCTCTGAACTTTAGACAGAAGGTTTCTTCGATTAGCCAATCTCAATGTCTCCCACCAAACACAGCATCCATATGTAAGAATGGGCCTGACCACCGAAGTGTAAAGCCATCCCACCACTGACGGCCGAAGTCCCCAACTCTTACCTATCGATGATCTGCAAGTATAGTAGGCATTGAGACCCTTTTTGAGTCTCTCCTGAGTATTTCTTTTCCAAGACAGCTTCCTGTCCAGAAAAACTCCCAGATACTTAGCACTATCCGATAGCCTAAGCTCTACTCCTCCCAGTACCGGCAGCCTGAAACTTTCCACCCTGTACTTCCTAGTAAACAGAACTAACTCTGTCTTCTCCGGGTTGACTCCCAAGCCCTTTTCAGTAGCCCAGGTTGACAGTTCGCCCAGTGCCCCTTGCATGACTTCGCTAATTGTCGGCAGAAACTTACCCGATACCAAAATAGCTACATCATCCGCGTAGGCCACGACCTTCTGACCCATTCTGTCAAAAAGTCTCAGAACGACATTGACAGCCAAGAGCCATAGTAAAGGAGAGAGAACACCCCCCTGCGGGGTTCCTCTTGTCACCAGTTTCCTCAGGCGTTCGTTTCCCCAGTCCGAGTGAATGACTCTGCTGCTAAGCATCAGAGTTATCCAATCGACCAGGAAGGACGGAACCATTAGGTCACATAGTGCCTGCCTAACAGCCTCTATTCTCAAATTGTTAAAGGCCCCCTCTATGTCAAGGAATGCCGCCAAGGTGTATTCCTTGTTTCGCAGTCCCTTCTCTATAAAACCCACCACATCATTCAGCGCACTCTCCACAGATCTACCCTTAAGGTAGGCATGCTGAGCGCAACTGATTATGCCGGCGTCTATCCTCGTCCTCAGATATAGATCGATCAGTCTTTCCAGTGTCTTCAAAAGAAAAGACGACAAGCTGATCGGTCTAAAATCCTTAGGTTTAGAGTGACCGGTTCTCCCCGCTTTGGGTATAAACACGACCCTAACCTCTCTCCATCCCTTAGGGATGTATCCGTTCGATATACATACCCTAAAAAGTTCCACCAGCAGTAGGAGAGATGATCTCCCGATATTCTGTAGCATCGCCGGAAAGATACCATCTGGTCCTGCCGATTTGTAAGACCCAAAAGTATTGACCGCCCATGTTACCTTATCCAAGGTGATCATGTCTCCCACTGGCTCCATTGCCTCATCACCTGAGCGCGGCCCTGAGAAGGAGTCGGCATCCTCAACCCGTTCCCCCGCCCCCGGATCCACGCACCCCGGAAAGTGAGTCTCCATAAGAAGACATAAGGTCTCAGAGCTAGATTCTGTCCAAGAGTCGTCTGGTCTCTGAATAAATCCTGGGACTGCTGGGTCCTTGGATAAGATTCTTCTGAACCTGGACATCTCATTTACAGATTCAACTGACTCGCTAAACTTGACCCACGAGTCCCTTTTAGCTCTCCTAATGTCTTTCTTGTACTTATTGTAACTCAATCTAAAGTTACTCCAATCTTCTTCCCTACGCGTATATTTCGCCCTGTTGAACAACCCTCTCACAGTAGATCTCTGAGTCATCAACTCCTCCGTCCACCATCGTGGTTGTTCGCGTCTGCCCGGGAAGTTCAGCGGACAGGATCTTTCATAACTACTGATTAGTGCCTCCGTAAAGGTACCTACCAGTCGTTCCACCCCGGTCGGAGTCGACCTCCACTCGTGTGTAACCCTAAGGTTATCTACCACTAATTCCGAAAAAGAATCCCAATTCGTCTTTCTCGGATTCCTATACGGACTCCTTTTCGATCTTTCAAACATTAGGTCAAAGGATAGGCGACTATGGTCAGAGAAGGAAAATTCCAGAGCCACCCTCCAATCCTTCACTAATTCCCTACAGTTCGTCAACGTAATATCTATTACTGCCTCCCTGTCCCTATTCCTGAATGTTGGCGTATTCCCCATATTACAGATATAGAGATTGTTAGCAATAATAAAATCAAACATAGACTCACCTCTTTTGTTGATGTCAGTACTTCCCCACTGGGTATGGTGTGCGTTTGCATCACACCCCAGTACCAGCTTCGAGCCTGTTCTGCCCGAATTCTCCACCAACTCCTTTACCTTTCCACCAGGAGGATCGGTATCCTCGTATGGCAAGTATACCGATGCTAGAGCCAGAACCGTTCTGTCCTTGGCTTCTCCCATCACGACCGTGAGGTCTCCACCACTGAAAGAATGAGACAAATTAAATTTATGTTCATTTCTTGCTAGTATACATGTTCGTACCTTCTCATCGGTTTGAGGTACAAACAATGTATACCCCGTGGCCTTTAATCCAACTACCCTGTTTTTGTTGATCCAGGGCTCTTGGATTAAAGCCACATCCACGTTGTTGTCAATGAGATGGGTTACTAGTTCGGTTGAGGCTGCTTCGCAGTGATGCAAGTTTATTTGCACCACCTTCAGCCTCTTAGGGTTTATCATTTTTAGGAAACCTAAACCTGATAGACCCCAACCCGAAAACTGCACCCCCTCCCATTGATCTCAACTTCTTGAGAGACTCCTGGTCTACTGCGAACCTGAAGTCCCTCCCTTGGTTTTCATTACAGCCCAATGAAGCTATCAACTTCCATTGTGCTGTAATGAGTCCCTCGTTCTGATTGGACAGTAGTCCCAGTATGACTTCCACCGGTTTTATAGGTGGAGGTATCCACACTGTGACTACTGGCCTCAGTGGTAGTTCCGACGCAAGTATAACGTCCAGACTGGCCTCCGGACAAGTGCTGCCACACCTGCCAATTGCAGCTTTTAAAAACTCAAAGGTTTTTTGATTGCCGCAACTGACAGTTTTGACACCTCTTGCCCAGTCGGCCCCTCTGAACGATACCTCGTCCGGCCTTCCTTTCACGCTAAAGATTTCGTCGAGTAGTTTGTTCTCTAGCACCTGCCATTTCTCGACGCTGATCCTACCATCGGGATCCATACGATCAATGACAGCTGCCAGAATACCGTCCTTACCCGACGAATCCCTTAGCTTCCTTGACGTTGAGGGCTGGTCAGCTTTGGAGCCAGTCCTCCTGCTGATTTCCTTACAGGACTCTACAAGAGGGCCGACACCAGTCTGACCAGTCCTCTTAGCTTTTGGGGATTTCTGGTCATCATCAGACCGAATTCTTTTAACTGCCCCTTTGTTGGGGGGCTTAGCAGAGTTTGGTCGATGATCACCCGATTTCCCTGCAGATTTTGACTGGTCTGCCCTGATAGTACCTTTAGTGGCTCCCTTTTGGGAGTGACTGTCGGAGATTATCAAGACATTCCCAGTCCTAATCGCGCGACTACAGGTGGGTAATTCGCTTACAGGCTTAGCTCCCCCAGCCGTGACTGTTTTGTCGCGGCTAAGATTGCCAGGCCTTAAGCCTTTACCCTCCTCCTGCTTACCCGTTGCCTTCTTAAAGGATTTCTCAGCAAAAACTGCTGAGGATTCATTGTCTTTTCCGACAACATTTGAATCAACAGTAGTCTTTGTTGTGTATCCCGCAGGATAGGGAATACCTAGGATAGCAACGATAGATCCGTGGATTCGTTCGAATCTCGACACGTTCTTTCGGTGCTTCCTCAGTAGATGCCTATCCCGCCCATCGTGCAGCGAGGGGTCTTTCTTAGCTATCTTTTCTAGAAAGGCTAAGGAGACTCTCACACCACTCTTGGCTTTTTCAAGACTTGTTCGACAGTCTGATGTGACCTGTTCTGTCGCATCCTGCCGAACGACGGGCTTTAATGGACTCGCCAGTCCGCTCTCCATTCCGAGTGTGACCTCCGAAACCGAAGCTCTAGCTTCCTGGTTCTGATCATGAGCATGAATCACTGTAATTTCATGCTCATCATCAGAACTCAAAGTTAGACCAACGAGTCTTTCAGAGGCCCCAGTTCTAGACGGTGAGCCAACTGTGGCTTCCATTTCTTCCAATTCTGTCAGTTCTGTGAGTAACTGACCCTCTTGCAACAGAATGTCCCTGTGGATACCCAGCCAATCGGAGTCTGGATTTGACCCCGAAACTGCCGAGTTGTCAGAGACATTCTCTGCTACGACTTCTAGAGTCGCATCAATTCTTTTCTTTTTGTTAAAATTTTCTTCAATTTTGGTCCCACGAGTAAGCACGTATAGGGATGGACCATCCATGCAGTGACGGCGTACATGGATTAGGCAAAATTTGTTTACAACCGACCCGTGCCCTGGCGTCGGAGGGAAGCTGTTCGCGACTAGTTTCTTTAACCACTAACTAGCCATTCAGGTCTTCGGCACTGCTATCAACCACCTTGACCTTAAAAGTGGGGGATATGGGAGAATGGGGATATGGGTAGGAAATGGGTAATGGGATGGGAGTTGGACGGATGGATAACCATTGGTCATGCTGGCCTTAGAGCTTATGCCTTCTAACTTGTACCGGCTAAGTTTACCGATTCAAGTTTCAAGACATACACTACAGCCAGCATTTAAGCCACCACATCGCGGCAAGATAGTTATCCAGGTGGTTGTGCTTCATTGCTCCTTAAGGAAATTCAAGGAAAATACAATTCAAAGCAAATCGAATAACAGAACAGAATAGTATTTTTATATTAATCTATTTTTTATATGAATACCACAATATTTTCATTAATTTAAACATTCATAATAATATGTTGTAAGTTTTTTTTTATTATACTTCAAATAAATACACACATATGTATATACAATATATACCGATCCAGTATCGTTCGTATATATACATATATCGTACATATTCATTTTATTTTCTTCAATTTGATAATGTTTGACAAGAAATAAAAGTTTTTAGACGTAAACTTAAAATAACAGTAATTAAACAAATTTAAAGAAAACCTAACAAAATAATTGTAATACGTGTTAAAAACCCATTAACAAGAAACAACAAAAATAAAAACATTTAATTTCACCGCCTAAATAAAATCAATAAAAATAATATTTAAAATATTCATATTTAAAAATAAATTGTGTTTTACTTAAATATTTAATTTAACATGGGTTATAATTTAAACATTTTTTTTATTCATAATTTTCTATTTGTCATAAAAATATTGTATAAAAGAAATACTCGTAGATTAAGTAAAACATGTATTTTAAATAATATTTGTTTATATTTTTATAGATTTACATTTATGATAATTTGATAGTAGTTATAAAAAATATTTTAAGGCTAAGTTAAAAAGCAAACGCGTGCACACATCCACTCGGATACACTTTATGTTATGCTGCCTTGTAATCCCTTCGATAAAGTAAGAGGAAAAATAAGATGTAAAAGAGGGATTAAGATGTTATAAGAAATATAATATGTATAACAAACAGTATTTTATAATAGGAAAACAATTAAAACGAACTCCAGTCTTAACACACTCTTCTGTCATTTAACCATCTGATTCCCCTTGTAAACTGATGATATCACGTATTAATCCTGCATTCCGGTTAATTCCGGTTTACGACAGACAAAGATTTCCCTGCCTTCATTGATGTTGTGGGTAGAAGAAGGCAGCTCCTTAAAAAGTCCAGCAGGAGGCGAAGTTTTACCGGCCTAAACAGCTTGATCAGAAGACATGAACACTTTAGCTGATAAATTATCTTCTGTAAATTGTGTTCCTTTACTTTCTGTAGGTGTGGGCAGAGGCGGCACACACAGAAAATTTTTCAGAAGAGGGTCTAAGTTCTGTAGATTCTTTCGCACTTTGCGCCACTGCCTGTCAGACAGAGTCATTATTTCCAGAAGTCAGAGAGAACCTCGTGCCGTTAATGGTCTTTTCCTCATTCGTTCCCCTAAGGTCGTGTCCCCTTTTTAAACTCTGCTACTCAGGTCCCCAACCCTAACTACTATTAGTTTTTTTTTTATTAGTTATTAACCCATTTCCATCCTCATTACTCATTTTAATCGGTAATTTTTTCTGTTTTTTTTAAACTGTTATGGTTAAATTTTTATAGAATACGTATCGTATGTATTCTTAGCTTAAATAAACATTAATTAACAATTTAAGTAATAATATATTTTTTAAGTCACACGTCATTTTTCTACACCATATATTTTAGGGGGTTTTTAATTAGCTAATCATATGTATAAATTGTACAAAAATTAACATTATAACTATGCAGTTTTTACAGCAAAGAATGAAAAAGGTAAAATTGAAACAAAAAACTAAGAAAAAATAACAACAAACTTGATTCAGACAGAGGTAAATAAATGTTGGTGTTCGCAAGCGCGAACGTTGGCTGCTATTCAACATATAAAATAATATTTTGGCAGCATGTGTTTCTTTTTTTTTTCACAAGTAACGGTACTGTTTCTGGATCGTTTGAAATATATGGCCGAAAACAGGAGGAGCCTTTGCAGGACATTGACATAACTGATCAACCAACAACATCTGCAGAAGCCATAAGAAAAACAAAACGTGTCAAAATAACGGACAGTTCCATACGAACATTTAAATATCCTAAATGGACACAGAGGACTGATAGATCAGGAAAATTTCAATTTGCATTGCAACCAAATTCAGATGAGTTACTGGAAACTCGATCAAAGCTATTTTCCGAAATCAAAGGATTGTCACCACTGCAGTATTTTGAAAGGTTTTTTGACCAGGAAATGCTCGGTTTTATCATAAAGGAATCAAATAACTATGCACAACAAAAAATGATAGACATTTCATTGAATGAAAATAGACTTAGACGTTTCTTAGGAATTCTCATACTATCAGGATTTAACACTTTACCATCAATTGAAGACTATTGGTCAAATGATCCATGTCTGGGCAGCCCAATGGTAAAACAAAGTATGCCACTTTTAAAAACAATATAAGCCTGGATTTAAATGATAAGCTCACCAAGGTAAATAATATTTATTTCTATGAGATTGATGTTGATTATTTATCGACTTTTAATTTGTTTAGGTAAGACCATTGATAGACATAGCAAACTCAAAATTCATGCAGTTCGGCATATGGAGTACCGATTTGTCAATCGAT
Organism: Bellardia bayeri; assembly: GCA_950370525.1. Taxonomy (NCBI): domain Eukaryota; kingdom Metazoa; phylum Arthropoda; class Insecta; order Diptera; family Calliphoridae; genus Bellardia; species Bellardia bayeri. The sequence continues at coordinate 44,850,394 of OX493268.1, read as the reverse complement.
GAGCAAATGTTACCATATTTTGGTCGCCACTCATGTAAAATGTACATAAAAAATAAACCAATTCGCTTTGGATATGCCATACGCAGATGCTAGTGATAATTATGATCGTCAAATCGGGCTAGGCGCAGATGTTGTACTGCGACTATTGGAAAATGTAAAAACCCCCAATCACCACAGAATTTATTTCGATAATTTTTTTGTGTCGTACCAACTCTTGTGTTTACTTAGCGAGAAAAAATTTTGTGCTACTGAAACTGTACGCAGCAATAGAATTGGAAAGGTACCTTTGAAAACTGGAAATGAATTAACCCGTGGAGATTCGGATTTCCAATTTGATCAAACAAACAATATATTAGTTTGCCGTTGGGCTGATAATAAGGAAGTGACAATGGTTACTAATTTTGACCAAATTCAACCATTGCATGCTGTCAAAAGATGGCACATACGTTTTTTAATTACAACCAAGGCATGGTTGGTGTTGATTTGCATGACAATGCCGTGCAAAATTATAGAATAAATATCCGTTCTAAAAAGTGGTATTGACCATTTTTTATTTCAGTTTTAAGTTCATCAGTTGTCAACGCATGGAAACTACACTGCTTTGTTTCAAAAGAAAAAAACGAAAAACCTATGGCACAAAAAAACTTTCGTGTTCTAATAGCAAAAGAACTTCTGTTATCATCTAAAAGATGTGATAATTCTCCAACTTACCAAGAGTCGATTGCGAACACATTGTTGTTGAACAGAAAGACGGAAAACTTAGACGTTGCAGATTGAAAACCTGTAGAAAGCCAATAAAATGGATGTGCAAAAAATGCAATGTACATTTACATCCAAAGTGCTTTGAAGCGTACCATCACAAGTAATTTTATCGTTACATAAAAAATTATAATTTTATATATTTTTAATAAACATATTCAATAAAATTGAAAGAACCTTGTATTAAAATAGGTTTTATGTACGCAAAGACAATTTTTTTTTAAGTTTCAAAGCAAAAAATAATTATGTTGAATAGCGGCCAGCGTTCGCGCTTGCGAACACCGGTTTCTGACGGTCTCAGTAGGGCTAGGTGAATTTTGTAAACGGATTTTAATTCAGCAACCTCAAATTAGCCAAGAACTCGAATTTCATTGAAATCGGTCTACATTTATGTTTCACGGCCGGAAATGGGTTAATATCTTAATAATTGTTCAAGCTTAAGGTCTTTTTTTTACATAATCTATATGTTTATTTTCGATATTCCGCTACTTCGTGTAGGACCTTAAAGAAAAAGTTTTTTATTTTATAAATTTTAAATTATTTGTCATATGAAAAAGTACATGAAAATTTTTAACATAACAAAATATTAAAATAATTTATAACAAGTAAATAAACATTACTAATTACATAATATGTATTTATAAGTTGTGTTATTTTGTATGTACTAAATGTCTGTAAATCTGTGCTACATTTTCAGTATCTTAATTCTAATTATAGCATATAGCGACGCTTGTAGTTAATTTCAGTGTTTAATAACGATTAATTTTCAAAGTATGGATAGTGATTGAATTTATTACAATGAGAAGATAACGATGCACTTTTTTGCGGAGTAATATTGTCTCTATATCTTTGGTCTGATTTATCTCCAGCAATTCTTGTTTTTAGTATATTTTTCGTGGTATCTTGTATCATTTCGTCGCAAAGTATTTTTTATATACATACAAATACACATTTTCGTATCTCATCTTTTGTTTTGTACTGTAAACGATTCTATATTTATCAGTATCGAATATTTTCGATTTCTCCAATCGTTCTGATATTTCTGGGACATATATATGTAGTTATTGATTTGTAAATTTTTGGTTCTATTGTTTCTATTTCTGTCTTTATATTGTTCTATTAATTTATAAATTAGCGGAATTGGAAAATTATTGTCTTATTGGATGTGATCTAATTTTAAATACATTTTAAAACAGCAACAATGTTTAATTTTCATAAATCCGAAATTACTAGGACTAATCAGTAATTTCGAAATAATTTCTTCGAGCCGTCTCAGTATATAATTCGGGACTATAATATTAATTAACTAGTCTTTATTATATCTACAAATTTTGTGCAGATTGGTCCATAATTAGTCGTAGCTCCCATATAAAGTCCACTCCCGAAAATCACTTTAAAGAGCATAACTCTCTCAAAAATGTTGGTATTCAATTAATATTAGTATGCAAATAATACGGTTCAATTTTATTATGATCGGTCCATTAATTACTCGTAGCTCCCATATAAAGCCCACTTCCGAAAATCACTTTAAAGACCGCAACTCTATAATATTGAAAGCAAATATATCCATCGGTCCATAATTAAGCGAAAATCCCATATTCCCGTAATTAAGCTCTATAAATCTTTTAAAAGTATTTATATCGTGATAAAGTTTAAAGTTTAACACATATTTAACATATATTTATATCAGTCCACAATAGGTTATATATCCCATATAACGCCCATTTCTGAAAAAGTGTTTTATACATATCCTGGGTGTAGGGTATTATATGGTGGGACTTGACCGACTATACTTTCTTACTTGTTTTTTTTTATTTATGTATCTATTTAGTCTATGAATATAAATTCTTACAGACTATTGACAAAAGAAAATTATTTTTATTTAAATTAAAAATATGTATATAATAAAAAATGAAAAGAAAGTTAAGAATTGAGAAAGAATAATTTTACATTTAATAATATTAGAATTGAGACTAAAATCAACAAATTGGTATAAATCATTAAATTGTCTACTTATTCTAACAAATGGGTCTGCATCAGCATAATTACTACACTACTACAGAATTTTACATGCAATGGCTTTTAGTATCGAGAATTACAACGTGGAACATTAAATTTTACAAATTTTAAAAGATATTCACAATTAATATTTCCATTTACGATATTCAACATAAAACGTACATTTAACATAGGGCCTGCACTGCATTTGATGCGCATATGTGATTAGTTTGCGATGCTGATGCGAATCAGCTGATGCTGATGCGCAGACGATCAATAAATGAATTGTTTACAATTACGAACGCGGGAATATTAAAAATGGAGAAATTAATAATAAATTTATTTCTTGACTAGATGAAACCAAAAATGTTTCAAAACTGTGCAATCAGCAATATAAAAGGCAGGTATTATTAAAATTTTGTGTTCCAAAAGCAGACAAATCCCGAAAGTAATTAAATATGTTAATAATATAAAGCAATATCCTCCATGTCCAAACGGACTCTCACCAATAGTTTGGAGAATTTTGCATCATTTTCTATTCTAAAAAAAGTATACAAAATCAATTAAAATAAATTTATTAAAAAAATTTATACAATGCATCAGCCATTTTTGTGATGCTTGTTTGCTGTTTTTTGCGCATCATCTGCTTCAGTGATGCATTTTAGAACACAATGCATGTGCAGTGATGCAACCTTTTGCTTTTCCGAACGTAGTGCAGTGCTGCATTTTTGAACAGGCCCATAATACGACAACTTTTCAAGGTGGGTAATTTAATTACAGCTAATCTACTCGTATAAGATGGTAAATTAGAGTAATCCCATGAAAACATCTTAAACAAGAAAGCAAAAATTGTTTTTGCACATACTCAATCTGCTCATTATAGACCTCATAATAAGGATACCATATGATGCATCCATTTGTTTATTTCTGTATGGATCACAAAATTCCTTGGTCCACCGCTTTATAAAAGCAAGGACACCTCCAGCCTTGTTTACAGTTAAAGTTATATGAGGTATGAAGTTTAATTTTATCTCAAGTAGGATGCCAAGATCAATAAATGATTCGACAAGATCCAAAGGATAATTACCGAGGTAATAGTTGGTAATTATTTCTATAAAACCGCATGCATTTACATTTTTTAAGGTTTAGCTCCATCATATTTTATTTGCACCAACGAAAAAAGTTATCATTAAAAGAACGAAATATTTTTACATCGTTGGCATGCAATAGGATATTACAATGCTTAATGATATTAGGGAGATCATTAATAAACAATGAAAATAACAGTGGTCCAAGATGACTTCCTTGGGGAACAACCGATGAAACAGATATGCATTTAGATGTACAGGTGTTAAATCGAACATTTTGTTTCCTGGACGTCAAATATGATTTCAACCAATTTAAATTAATAGAAGTAACACCCAAAAGATCCAATTTGCGGAAGAGAAGAGAATGATTGACTTTATCAAACGCTTTGCAAAAGTCCGTATATACCACGTCCGTTTGTTTTTTATGTTTAAATGCAGAATTAATTTCAGTTGTTGTTAACTGAATAACATTATTTATAGTCGAGCATTATTTTCTAAAACCATGTTGGCAAGGATGATGTCTGATGTCATAGGATATCAGTAATTATGTTTTCAAATACTTTTGGAATCGCACTTAATTTAGCAATTACTCTATAATTAGCAATACCAGATTTATGCAAAGGTATAATATAAGATTTTTTTTTCAAAATTCGGGAAAATAGTCAAATTTTAACGGAATGTTGAATAAAATAGTTAATGGTATGGTAAATGACTCAGCACAGTGATTTAAAATTCCAACAGGAACCCCATCAGGACCATGAGAAAACATCATCTTTAATTTTTTCAGATACAGTTAGAATCAAGTGTTAATTAGATACAATCTCATATGGATAATTGCTATTAACATCGGAATAGGTAGTTGAAAAGAAATCAGCAAACAAATCAATTCATTACAGATGGGCAACCATTTTCAATAAGTAATTATTATATAAGAAATAATTAAGTATATTATATTCCTAAGGACTTACAGAGTACCTTGCATAATCAACAGCAGATCCAGTTCTTTTATATTTTTTATAACGTGTATTTTTTAAGTTTTTAAGATGTAATAATTGTTTATTTTTCCAAGATAGACCAACAGAAGTGTAGGCATGTTGTTTGGGAACACAAATTTCAAAAAAAAAAAGAATAGATTTTCTTATAAAAAGCTCAAATTATTAGATCGATGTTTGAAACGGTTTTTATTTTTAAATTTAATTTTTGCGAAATTTGTTCATATCACAAATTAAGGGGAATTCCCTTGTTGTGGATACAAGCAAATTTACTGGTGAGACCAATTGTAAATAGCACAAATTTAATTCACCTTTTAGAGCATACAATCAAATGATTTAAATTAATTAAATTAATTTTTTCAGATAAGTCAAAATATAATATTTTTGACTCTGACGGATGTGCCTTAGTATGGAGAAAGAACAATGAAGATCTCAATCCGAAGAAGACACGTAAAACTTTACAACATGGAGTTGATAGTAGTATGGTATGGGGGTGTATGTCAGCAGCTGGTGTGGGTAATTTGGTTTTTATAGAGGAAACAATGAATAAAACAGTATATCTAAACATTCTTAAAAATAATCTCATCCAGAGTGCAGAAAAATTAAACTTTAGTAACGATTACTATTTCCAACAGGACCATGATCCAAAACATACTGTTGCTGATATCAAGATGTGGATTGTATATAACACTCCACACATGCTTAACACACCTCCTCAGAGTCTTGATATGAACCCGATAGAGATCTTGTGGGATCATTTAGAAAAACGAATATGCAACCATAAAATTTTAAACAAAACCCATCTCAAAAGCATTCTTATGACTGAATGGCAACAAATAATACCGGATTATACGAAAAAACGTGTATATTCCATGTAAAACCGTCTAAATGAGATTCTTCGACTTAAAGGATATTCAACCAAATACCAGGTAAATTTTTTAACATCTTATTTAAATATTTAATTTTAATTGTTACTTTGTTTTTTTTCAGGGTATCTAGAATTTTGCGGCATTAAAAGTGAGTTTATCACAAACTTAAATGAATTTTTTGTTTCTTTTGTCAAATATAAGATTGTTTTTTGTTTTACTTTTTTAATAAACTAATGAATAAATCAATTAACTAAATAAAATTCATCATGCACTTTCTTCTAATTTTTTTCTAAAAGTCAGGAAATTATTTAGATTACATTTGGTACCATGACTTATAAGACTTGTAAGCATAATTATGCTTCTCACTGTATATAAAACATTAAAACATTTTTTAGTGTGTATCTATTAATATCTGAATTAAAAAAAAAACATTAAAGTGTCCTTAAATTTAGTTTAAAGTAGTCGTTTGCAATAATTTTAATTTTAAAATACGTAAAACTTAAGAAAATGTTACTAAATTCTAATTATTATCAGTCATACCCACCTTCCAACCCCCAATTCTACTCCCCTTTTTTTTTAAAGAATCAACGAACAAAAACACTGTTCATATAAAAACTAATGTAAGACTGAATATTATAAACTAGTAAGAAATAAAATCTAGCGCAATAGCCGACTGTTAAATACTGTACAAGAATGAAACCGTCACAAGAACAATGGATTTTTGACGATTTTTTTAAAAAATGTGGGACCAGATTTGACGAACTTTGAGTTGCTACCCATCCGTCTACGCTGCCAAATTTTAATTAACCTGAAAACACCTCAGCTCCAACCATGTGAAATTTCGTTACTATATCTGTTATACCTTCCGAGATACCTAATTATTTCTTAAAATAAAGCGTTTCTAAACGTGTGTGCGTTTGTAGTGTAGGAGTATTCTCAGATGTATCTGTCAACTCGTTAACTCCAGTAGCCAGGAAAGGATTTTGAGAAAATGTTGTTATGCATCTAGAAATTTGTCCTTCTTCTATTATAAGGGGCCGTAGTCTCATGTCAGACAGTTCAAGGTCATAAGAATTATTTTTTATCGTCATTACATTTCATAATCATATCAGAATGCATTTTCGCAGCAAAGAAGGTAGGTTCTGAAAAGTTTCAGCTGCAATAGAGAACAGTAAAAAGTTTTCTTTTACAAACTATTCACAGCTGAGAGTGTTTAGAAGGAAATTATTCAATGCATAGTCGATTTTCTATCCAGATAAGGCTTTTCTTATTTCCATGTTGAAGTAATTTAACTTTAATTCTTTAAATTTTATTAAGAATAAATTTGATTTAATTTGGTATTTTATTAAAGCAATAAATCTAAACAAAAATATTCTAATGAGACAAAATTTAATATTGGTTTATTGAAAATAGGTTAAAATTTAGTTGGCAACATCCCTAGACAGTGTGATCAATTCACAGCAATATAGCATTGCCAGCTTAATTTTCAAAAAAAAAAAAAATAATAGATAGACCAGATCACATAACGCACCATAGAGGTCACGTTCAAAAATTGCTTTTGGATTTTCAGAAGCCTAAATGTAAGTTATGTATTACATATATCCATAAATCAACTGAAAATTCTTGGTGATAAAGTTTAATTTAAATAAGTTTCATAAGTTTAAATAAGTAGAACCAAATACTTACTGATAATAATAAACTCGTAGACTTTCATGTTACAAACAATTTAATTTATACAAATTACCTGTAGGGTATTTTTTGGTACTAGTTTGTAGGTGTGATGTGTGTTTGTATGTGTATTTTGTTATCCTAAGTTATGTGGCGATTTAAGTTTTGTTCTCTGCTGTATTTTTTAAATGTAAGTATGTATGTCTGTATGTACGTACGTTTGTTTTACTACCGCTACTACATTCGAGAAAAACTGCCATTTCAATTAATGTTACATTTTTAGAAATATTTTATGTTTTGCACAAGATAAAAATAAGTGTATCTACGAGTATATTTCGAAGCCAACATTGTGCCTTTTACGTTTGTTTCTTCTTGTTCATTCTGCAGCAAATGTACATTTTTTCAGTTTCTGTTTTGTATTTTTCTCTGGCCTTAAAAAACAAGTGGTTGTAATGTGCCACCCTTGAAATTTTCTCTAAAATGTTAAATTTAACAAAACTTCCACGACACCCGTGCTCACGATTCTATGCCACACGCACATATTAGTCGGAACCAGTGATGCGAAATGGGGGTTTGGGTTTCGTACCAACTATATAAATTAAATGTACTTTTTAGACCTCCACGGTACCATTTGTAATGTTTGTTAAATAATGATAAAATTTTACCACAACCTTACTTTATCGAAAATACGATATGCGAATGTTTAAGCAATTTAATACTCGATTGCTATTGATTTATTGCAAGTGATCTAACTTCTGGTGATATTATAAATGCTATAAAACTGGAAAATGCTGCCAGATAAAGCGTTTATTCACGATATGCAACTAGTGTTCCAGGAAGAAAGTTACCAAAAGCATACTACATATAACAATTATATTTTAATGCATCTGGGTCAAAGAAAATTAAACCTTATTTTCTTGGAACGACAAAGAAAGAGAGCTCGTTTCGTAATAAAATGCTTCCTGTAAATTTCGCTGTGATAGAAGCACTAATGGAGGTGGTGTTGCCATTTTTGTCAAAAACGGAATAACTTGTAAATTTTTAACTAAATCTGAACCTTGCAAAAAAGTTGAACATTTATTCATCGAAATTGTTTCTATAAGAGAATAGACTTAGATGACTTCCAGAAAATACTTGAGGATATAACCGTTAGTTATAAAAATATTATAATTTGTGGTGATTTCAACTCAAATGTACTGAACGACTTGTTAGATGTCATGAACACAATAGGCTTGTGTGCGACCAACTTAACTATTCCAACATATTTCTCGACCACTAACCAATCACTACTTGACCTTTTTTTTGTCAGTTCAAGACATAAAATTTTACTATATGACCAGATTTCAGCACCATGTTTCTCAAAACATGACTTAATTTTCTTAAGTTATGACTTTTTCCCTCAATTTAATAAATGTGAAACCTATTATTATGATTTCAAGCATATGGATTATAAGATAATGAATAACGAATTGGCTAATGTTGACTGGAATAGTATTTTCTATATGCTTGATGTGGTCAGGCAAGTAAATTTTTTTGAATCAAGAGTGGTTGATATTTTTTTATAAATCAGTGCCTTTACGCCTTCAAATGTTGTAAAACACATAAAACTGACGAACTTTACGTAATATATTCTAATGCAAGAAAAAAAGTTAATAAACTAATAAAAAGTGCTAAATCATCATTTTACATTAGTTTATTTTCGTCTGCCAAAGACACCAAAAAAAAAACGTGGCAAATTATTCGCAATATTGGTATTAAAAAACCTCAGGATCCAAATTCCTCAAACATTGATATTGACTTATTAAATGAAATTATCTTGAAAACTGAAAATATAAATGTTAATCCTGATTTTTACTTCTTTGATAATCATTCATGCTCTATCGATCTTGGAAACTCGTTTTCTTTTAAGTGTGTGTCTCAAACCGACGTATTAGTTTCTTGTAATGAAATCAAATCTAATGCAATTGAACTAAGTTCACTAAAGCCATTGTTCCTATATTGCTACCACGAATTACGCATATTTTTAACACAATTATAACCAACAGTGTTTGCCCCCAAAAATGGAAGTTTGCTAAAATTGTACCAATACCTAAGAATAAAAATGATTACCGTCCTGAAAAAATATTGAATAAGCAAATGGTTGAATACTTAAATGCTAATAGTCTGCTTACTAACAGACAGTCTGGGTTTCGTCCTAAACATAGCAGCATCACTGCTCTTATAGACGTATCAGAAGAAATACGTGGCTACATTGATGAGGGCAATATAGTGTTTTTAACACTATTAGATCATTCAAAAGCGTTCGATATGGTCAACCATGACTTGCTGTGTCTTAAATTAAGTAACTTTCTCAAATTTAGTTCTTCTGCAACTGGGCTTATATCATCGTATCTTGATAATAGATATCAATATGTCTGTTCAAATAACAAATGTTCTATTACTTCAAGGGTAACAAAAGGTGTTCCACAAGGATCAATTCTAGGACCACTTCTCTTTTCAATATATATAAATGATTTACCACGACAATTATCACATTGCACAGTTCATATGCACGCTGATGATGTTCAATTATATTTATGTTGCAATACAAGCCAACTGAATGAATGTGTTGACAAACTGAACTCGGATCTCTCAAAAATCCAATCGTGGGCAATATCCATTAAAATCTAAATGTCTAATAATTTCTCGATCTCCAATGCAAACTATTGATGTGCCGAATATTTTGCTCAATTACCAGATTATTGAGATTATCAACAAGGCAAAGAACCTTGGAATAATTTTTAACTCTACACTCACCTGGTCAGATCATATTATCAGTGCTACTGGAAAAACCTTTTCAATATTACGTGGACTATGGAAAACTCAACACCTGACACCGGTTTCCACACGCATAATGATGGCAAAAACTTTTTTGTTTCCAACACTTCTGTACGGTACTGAAGTATTTTCCAGCTGTGACTACAAAAGCACAAGGAAACTTATTTCAGCATATAATTCAATCTTGAGATATGTATTTAACTTAAGAAAATCGTCTCACATCTCACCCTTTCAAACAAAATTATTGGGAGTAAGTCTTTGTGACTTTCTAAAAATTAAATCTCTAACATTACTACGTTTTCACTCGTTCAAGGAGAAATAAAAACCTTATTCAAATACGACATAAAAAACTAGTTTCGGAATATCAATACTTTATCTATTCTATTCCTCTTTGGAACTCGCTACCTCCAAGGATACAGTTTTTGAGCAACGCAATGGAATTTAGGAAATCTATATATAACTACTTTTGTGCATAGCTTTATACCTACGTTATTATTGTTATTTTCAATTTTAATTTTATTTTTTTTTTCTCCTGTTATTTTATTTCTATAATTTTGTCAACGTAAACTCACCCTGTACTGTAATTATAAAATTTTTAGTTTTGTTGTACAGGGTATCAAATAAATAAATTATCTTCATTTGAAATTTATCTGTACATATTTGTTTAAATATATATGTGGTTAGACAGAAACTTCTGTATCTTTAAGAATATTATTTGCGTTAATTATTATTTGCGAAAAGTATATACATATATATACATATGTATATATGCATCCTTCGATTACATTTCCAAAATAACTAGATTTATTATTTCAAGATTAGAAGAAATAGAAGGGTTAGCTTTTCACGATTTTTAAATCCTGATTAATTACATTTTGAGCTTTAGTTTCTTAATTCAGCCTTAAAATTATTTACTGTAAATTTTTATGTCAAAGGCGATAATTCAACCAAAAATGTCTTGTAATAATCATCTTATGGATGCATATTTAAAGATCAAATTTCTATCACTTCCAAAATGTTCATGAAGTTTAATAAAATCTCTTTTGCACAAATAGTAATTTAAATGATGCAATAGTACATATTTTGAAATTGTACCAATGTACCATGTTTGTAGAATTGCACCATGTTTGCCATCACTGGTCGGAACACATTCATACGAAATTGTATCTAAGGATTGAAATGAAGGCATCCAAAAAGCTGTGTGCTACTCTTATTCTACTCTTGTGTGTATGTGTCTGGTGTATGGCCAAAAGCGCAGCCTTCTTCTTTCTTATCGACATTAAGTTTATCTTCACATATACACACAAACACATTTATACTTTACCATTGATAAAACATGGACCAGTTTAAATCTGGAAATATTTAACTAGACGTATAAATTAAAAATGCGGTATATGTTCAAATTTTTAGCTTTTTGGCCTTTTCCCATCTTTCTAGCAACATATGGCTTCCGCGCCAAGAGCTAATCAATGCAATTTCGGATACAGAGGTCTGAAGTGAAGCGTGTGCATCGATCGGGACAAATAATGCCTCCAATTCTTGTTCCTCAATTTTTTTTTGGCTGGTTTGTTCGATTTATGTCTATACGAATTGGTGAATTAGGGTATCCAAATTATTCGATTTTGCTTTTGTTCAAATAAAACGAATAATTCGAATAAGAGATTTTAACGTTTCTTTTTTTTTTGTTGACAATGTCAACTTTCACTTGCAATTGGTCTCATCCCATTTTATTACATTGAAACGGAATTAAATTATTACTATTTATTAATTATAAAAATATGAAAAATTCTAAATAAAAGCTAAATTAACACAAAAATATTCGTTTTATTCGATTATTCTTCTTAAAATGAATCAAATTTTTCGTTTTTCGAAAATGGTAATTTTAAAATTCTAGGAATAATTATTCGTAAGAAATTGTTCGATTATTCGAACGAACAGTATTCGAAGGATACACCAGTATATATAGGTTTGTCGTTCTGAGTAAACCCAACAAAGTATATGCATATATATATACTCAAAAAATTCTGTACGTAAAATTAACTGAAATTGTAATATAAAATAAATGAATATTCAGTTAAAAACCGGTCTACTTATTATTCATTTAATAATAACGAAAAGTTGATTTAATTTTAAATGTGAAAAATTCATCTCCGAATAACGTAACCAGGCATTTACACATGCAAGTGCAAGTTCGAAAAACTCAATACACTCACATTTGTTTACTAATACACTCACATTTTTTCACTTGCAGAGCTAGTCGAGTTTTTCGAATAAGTTTTCGTATATAATACTTGCACAGCACTCGCATGCAAGTACTTGCATGTGTAAAGACAGGGTAAAATCAACAGAATTTTCAATTATTTTATGTATTTTAGTTATTAACTAAAATAAAATTTGATGTATTTTAGTTATTAACTAAAATAAAATAACTGACAATAACTTGAAATAATTTTCTAAGGGTCGGTCTATACAGTGTTGCCATTTTAGCACTTTCAGTGCTAGATTTAGCATTTTGTTTCTCGAACATGCATTGAAATTTTTAAAAATTATGCTAAATGCTTTTTAGCATAATTTGCTTGCATAGTTGCCAGATAAATAAGGATTCAAATCGTCAAATCTTGAATAAAAAATCGTCAAAATGCATTTTTCAAAATCGTCATAAAATAAAACTTTTTATCAGTTCAATATTTTATTTATTTTCTCAAATTAATTTTTTAATACATAAACAAAAAGTAGAAAAAAAATTAAATATGTTTAGGAGATCGATTAAAGTTTAAAAATAGTTATAAATATCAATATTAAAATAAACAAGTAAGAGTGCTATATTCGGCTATGCCGAATCTTATATACCCTTCACCTTTGTTGTAAATGCATAATTATATTATGCCTAATTATGTCGATAAACACGCCATCTGTTGATGAATTTGTTCGTAACTATATTATTACAATTTGTTGGATCAACGCCATCTGTTGATGAAATTATTCGTAATAAAATTAATTTTTTTGATGAAATTTTCAGAGGTTGTCTCGGATTTTTGCTCATTAAATTTTAAATAGCAAACTTCTCGAAAGAATGTCTGACAGAATTATTGAAGATTTCGATCCCGATGAGAATTGTGGACTTCAGAAAATTTATTTCAACATCCAGACAGACAGACAGACGGGCATGGCTTAATAGACTCTGCTATCTATAAGGATCCAGAATATTTATACTTTATAGGGTCGGAAAATTATATTGTGGAAATTACAAACGGAATGACAAACTTATATATACCCTTCTCATGAAGGCGAAGGGTATAAAAAGAGTAACAAATAACAAAATAAAACACAAAAATGTATAAGGAACACAAAATAAAGTAATAAATTACTTTTCTTTTAAACTCAATTTTTTAAGACATTTTTATCAATGTTTCTTAAAAAATATATATTATTTTTAATATAAAATAAACAAAACAATTTCTTCATAGTAACAGTGTAAAACATAAAAAATTCTACTTCTAAATACAAAATATCCGTTTTAGAATTTTTCAATTATATTTCAGAATTTTCTATTTAATTTTATATTTAAAAAAACTTCAATTGCATTTCTGTAGTTTCTAGTTGTATTTCAGAATATTATTATGGTATTTCATAAAAGTTAAGTTAAAAATATGTTTAGATTCTGAATTACAATTTGAAAATTTTTAAAATATAATTGGAAATTGTTTAGTTTAGTATATTTAATTTTGTATGTACATTTCCCTATTAATATTCTTAATAAGCTCATATTAAGACAACAACAATTATTTAGTTTTAAAAAATCTTTAGTAAATAAAATCCCTTCCAAAGAAGGCGTTCCTAACCTATTCCTAATTTGTGTTTTGTTGAAATTTACCTGACTAAATACTCGTTCGACATTTGCCGAAGAAGGAAATAAAACTAAAATTTTTTGTATAAATTTGGTTAGGATGGGAGACAAGAGATTTGAATCTTTTCTTTGAATTTCAGAAATGTGTTTCCAAAATTCCAATAAATCTTGTTTTATATGAGAAAAACTGTTGTAAATCATTTATACTGAAAAATCGTTAAAATAGGGGCAAAGATCGTCAAAATGACGATAAATCGTCAAATAATGCAACAGTGTTTGCTTGATTAAAAGCAATTTTTTTCTCGAACAAATTTTTACTCCAAAAAACACTTTTGGTGAAATAAAAAATAACTTTTATTAACATTTCAACTAAATTCCTTTCTAAATTTGTGGTATGTAAATGAACACGGACATTTTTGAATTAATATATGAAATGTAGTCAATTAAAAGAAGTCAACAATTGTTATGAACAAAATTAGAAAAAGCTATAATTTATATTTGTAACAGTTGAAATAAAAATTGTATTGTTACATTGAAAAAATTTAGCACTTATTTTTTCTTCTGTACAACATTTTAGCACTTAGTTTTTCAAGTTTTAGCATATTTTCAAATTCATTTTCTGGCAACACTGGGTCTATACATAGTCATAGCTTCCGTATAATATCTACTATACATATCTTATATTAAAATTCACATTGACTGTTTGAGAATTATAACATTTAAAATTAAATGAACTTTTTGTTAAAATGGAATGAAAAATAAGTAGATCGGTTTTTAAGTAAATTTTCAGTTATTTTAAATTACAGTTTAATTTAAACATTTCATGTAAACATACAAAATATTTTAACGTAAACAACTGTCAATATCAAATGCAACTGAAAATCCGTATTAATGTGCACTTAGTTTTTTGAATAAATGTTAGATTCAGTTAAAAATAAATTTTCCTAGAATTTTAAATGTTTATTTAGTTAAAAACAACTGCACGGAATTAACAAGATTTACATAAAATCGTTTACCATTCTCCCAAGTCCTTTGGTATTCAAGTAAAACCAGAGTTATGAATGGCATTTTGTTTAAATGCATTGCAGATAATCCAATACATTTTTGCAAATGTAATTTCCTAAACATGATTTCTCCTAGCCCACATACAAATTTCTTTCCGGAATATAACTCTATGTTACATAAATATCTGTAAGTCGTTAAAATAAGGGATGGTTATCTGCGAAAAATGTCAATGCATGTTCTCCAGATCAGAACGAAATTGTTATGCCTGGTCGAATTTTTGAGTGATTTAACAAAAAGGAGGCCTAGCACATTATTACAGTCACATTTTTTGGTGAATATTGGTATCTTAAGTGATTTTAAATTCAGCGTATTTATAATTAAATTTTTCTTCTATATATTACAAATATTTATATAGATGAAATAAAAAATAATGATTTTTTTTAAATAATATGTATATGTATTTTTGTTAGTTTATGTTAGTTATAGAATTGAGAAAAGTTTAATGTATGTATTTATAGGGATGCAATGCAGTGTATATGAAAAAAGTATTTTAAAAATGTTTTCTTAAGCATGCTAAAACATGTTTAAAAGTTTGGGAAAGTCGTGTTCTATAAACATTAAACTGTTACAAATTACAACATTTTTAAAATTTGGTTGTCTTTAAAATTTAATTTCACGATATAGTGAAAAGTGACATTTAAAAAATGTATACATTTTGGTTCTATTTTTATAACTTTACACCAAAAAGTATGAACAGAATTTTATACAGTCTATGGAAGTGTCCAAAGTCTAAAGACTGTAATTTTTTGTTGGATAAAATCTGTAAGTTAAAACGTGTACAGATATCAAATTAATGAAAATAACTCCTTAAAGTTTCAAATCTTAATTTTTTAAATTTAAATTTTAAATTATTGTAACTTTAAGAGATGAAAGTTTGATAAATTTAGCTCACCAAAGTTTATTGGTTAGAATTTTCATTACGAAACACAAAATAATTCAGTTCCAACGATTCTCCAAAAGAATAGCAATATCCACACAAAATTCAACAAAATTAAGTTTCACACATCGATCCATATAAATCTCTTAAAAATATCGATATGTAACCAAAATGTTAGTTGTTTCTGCAATTCTCATTATATTTAGGTTGAGACTATTTACGATTCGGCACATCCTAATATTGCACTCTAATTTGTTAGACCAGAACATGTAAACATGAACAAAGTGGAAAACGACAAAAGAGAACTTTTTGGATATTTTGGTATACAACAATTTGAATCTGCTGTTATGCCACAAACAAATATTCAATTTCATTTATTAGAATAGGTATGGCAATTTCATAACCATATCCATATTTAAATTGAACCGTTTTTGATTTACACATGTACGTTGCTATTTGAATATACAAAGTACTTACTTGTACACTGCAAGAATAATTGTGTTTCTCATTAGCAGGGTAAAAATAATACATACATATTTATATTAATATAAGAATAATATTTGAACAATTGTCCTATAAAGCCTATCTTATACTATTAACCATAATTATCTTCTACAGAAATATAATTTTGGAGTAAAAACAGAAACAATATATGGGTTCAAAATTATTCTTCCTATTCTTAATAATAACAATGATATTTAAAACCCTGTCGCTGCACTGGCTCGTTATGAGAAATCTTTGAGAGTTGCTGTTTAAATAATTTGTAACTATGTATTCTATACCTCAGAACCGCTAACTCTTCAGCCCTACGCCGAAGTATTTCAGATAGTAGTGGGTATGTATTAGGGTAACCATTTTAAATTTTTAGAGTTTCTGATTTTTTTTTTAATGAAAAATTGTTGAACTTTTGATATTTAATATTAGAGAACATTTTTACTTCGCTTGAGTTCATTAATTTTAATTTTAGACAATTGGCACATTGAAATGCTTTTTCTGCTCTGCCAACAACTGTTGGTAACCATTTTATTCGATTTTTCTCTTGTTCGACTAAAACGAACAATTCAAATAAGACATTTTAACTTGTTCGAATAATTCGAGTAAATATTTAAAATTAATCGAATTATTTAAATATGTAATTCAAAAAAATTTTACCTAAAGTAAAATAACAAGTTTTTTCCTTTATCAAGTCCTACAGAAAGTAGTATCGTCTAATATAATAATATACGAGTATACATTTTAATTTTTATGATCTTTGTCTATTTCAACGTTATCATCATTAATGTCATCTTAAATATCAGTTTCTTTCATATATTCAGCATCGCATTCACATTCACCTTAGGTTAGGTTGTAATCATGAAACTGATTCAATTAAAACCAGTGTATGTACTAAATATTGAAAATAAAGCGGTCCATTATGATTCCATTTATATTATTTATTATGTTTTCTTATATATTATAGGTACATATTTTAATTCGATGTGTTGATATGTTTTCTGCATTTTTATTATATACTAGCTGACTGCGCCCCACCCCGGCTTCACTCGGTATTTACTAATGATTTGTATTTCATATAGAATTAATGGTTTTGAAAGCACTGGTAATTTACATATGGGTAGTTCCATGAAAATGTCAACCACGACCTAAAAAAATAAAAGTATTTGAGAAATGTTTCTAATATGATTTAATAAAAGAAACATATTCGATGGAAGCATTTACAGGTTATTGGAATTTTAAAACTCAAAAATGGAAGAGAAAAACTGAATGTCTCTTCGACTCAGTTTTTGCAAATAAAAAAAATTATGTATTTTCTCTTTGCTATTAACTAAATTAATAGATATGAAACATAACAATTACATCTTAAAAGTAAATTGGCAATAACAAATAACTATAATAATAAGAACAAGTAAGAAAGTATAGTCGGTCAAGCCCGACCATATAATACCCTACACCCAGTATATGCATACTACAGTTGTCCAGAAATGTGCGCCGATCATCCAAAAATTTAGTGTCATGATTTTTGTGAATATAAATATTGTGTATGTTAAACTATATCTCGATATAAATACTTTTAAAAGATTTATGGAGATTAAAGTTGATTACGGGGAGGGTCGACTAATTACGGACCGACCATTATAAAATTAGGTGTCATCATTTCTGTATATTATTTGTGTCGAATTTTATTTAATTACCAACATTCCTAATAAATTTATGATCGTTAAAGTGATTTTCGAAAGTGGGCCATTTATGGGAGCTACGACTAATTATGGACCGATCACAATGAAATTGTATCGTATTGTTTGTATACATATAAGATATATTTCTGTTCAATATTATTTGGATACCAACATTTTTGAGAGAGTTATGCCCTTTAAAGTGATTTTCGGAAGTGGGCCTTATATGGGAGCTACGACTAATTATGGACCGCTCTGCACAAAATTTGTAGATGTGATTTGTGATGAAATTTGTTTGTTTCCTTGCATAATTCAAACATTTATGAGCGGTAAACCCCAATTTCGGGAGGACTTTTGTATAGGGGCCAGGTGAAATAATGGACCGATTTCCACCAGTTTCAATCCCATCCATCCTTGGGCCGAAAAAAATATCACTTACCAAATTTTATCAAAATATCTTCAAAATTGCGACCTGTACTCTGCGCACAAGCTTTACATGGACAGGCAGCCAGCCAGACGGACGGACGGACATCGTTAAATCGACTCAGAAAGTGATTCTGAGTCGATCGGTATAATTTATGGTAGGAGTTGGACCAATATTTCTGGGCGTTACAAACATCAGCACGAATCCAATATACCCTCCCCACTATGGTGGTGTAGGGTATAAAAACGAGAAGTTAGAGCTCGAATATCGGTATTTTTTTTGATTTGCTTTTGATGGTATTCTTATGTCACTTATGTTATGGAAAAACATTGTTTAACTATGACATTTGTATATGGGCAGTCGCAGGTAAAGAAGATTACATTTCTAAAATAAGAATTCTTCCAATTAAAGATATTAACTAAGATTTCCCATTTAACCGAAAAAAAGTTATTACCTTTTAAAGTTTGTCGCATACGTTATTGTAAGTACGATAATTTAAATTAAATGCATCAAAATCAATGTTAAATGTAAGTTTTCTATTTAGATTATTTTAACCCTCCGATGAGTGAGAAGGTCCCTAGGGACCTTTTTGCCTTTTCAAACTGAAATTACTCCTACTTCGGCCACTACAAACCCAACAAGAACATGCATTGACATAATTTACTTGTTCTGAACACAAAGACCTAAACTCAAAGACATTAGGGATGATGATAAAAACAAAAAATTCTAAGACATGAACTTTATTGCTTTCAAGGAAAGGCACAATATTCTAGCAATAAAACAGTTCTTAGAATTTTTTGTTTTTATCATCATCCCTAATGTCTTTGAGTTAAAAAAATTTAAAAAATTATTTTTGTATGTAGAATTTAGTTATAAACAATAAAAACAAAAAAAAAAAAAAATAAAAAAAAAATTTTTATATGAAAAAAACATGATTTACAAAAAAGGTCCGTAGGGACCTTTTCACACGGCCGTGAAGTTCAGAACTGTCACTCATCGGAGGGTTAAATAGTCGTAAAACCATGAAACGGGAAGAGTTAACAAAATTCATTCATTTGATGTATGTACGCGCAGAAGAAATTGAATATACTTCTTCTAATTTAAATGAAAAATGGAAAAGTGTGCAGCCTATGCCACAAATAAAAAAACAACATTTTTTTCATTCATCGACAGTCAACGTATAAATGTTGCTCGAGCGGCTTACTCTTTACGAAAAAATGTTACAGTTTAGTTAATAAGTATGTAACGAATTAATATTAATAAACATTTTATTAATTTGATATTATTTTTATTATCACACCGTTTTTTGAATAAGTAAACATTTTTATTTTCTTTCCCCAAATTTATGTCTAAAATTATCTACAAAATAAATTTCATTATTTATATACGAGAAAATTTGTCACTTACGTTATGTCACGTATGTTATTATGTTTTTCTTTTATATAAAACTAACCAGAGATGATTTCTCTTTAAATATTAAAGGATTGTAAAGGTACATTATTTAGCTTATTTTAGGAATTTTTAAAGAAAAGAAAAACTCCCATGATTCGCAGACTTTCGCATGTACGTAAATATGCCTTAAAACCACTTCCGTTTTTGTCACGTACGTTATCACCTTATTTTGATCGGATATTTTCGACACCAAAGTTTCGAGGCTGCCCATTTTTTTCTCAAAGATAGAAGCTTTTGATTGCAACATAACTGTAATATTGTTTTTCATTAACTTATATTTTTGTGAGACTTATATTACTCCATATGCGTACGAATGTCACGTACGGCTGTATGAAAATACCCATATGTATTTTAAAGTTTTCACTTTTGATGTTATCAAACATGACTAAGCTTAGGGAAACACATATGTATATCACATAAAACAATTGAGTAGTGAAAAGGAGGCAGGGTTGTTAGCTCTTCAAGTTTCTCCAAAAAATTTCGCTTATTAAGAAAAATGAAAAGGAGTCAGTAAAAAATTTAGTTCATTGAGTTTTGCTAAAATTTTCTCATACTTAAAAAAATGAGGAGGCTTTGGTGTCGGTTCTTCAAGTTTCTTCAAAAAATGTCTCTTATTAAGAAAAATGAGAAGTGAAAAGGAGGCAATATATTAACAACTTAAAATTTCCGAGTTTTACCACGAATTTTTTAATTTTTTTTACAAACCATCTCCTGCAAATTTTGAATAGAATGAAAAAAAAAATCAGCCAAATCGCTCCAGCCGTTTTCATGTGATGCCATTTAATTTTTATACCCTTCGCCTTCATGAGAAGGGTATGTGAATATAAGTTTGTCATTCCGTTTGTAATTTCCACATCATAATTTTCCGACCCTATAAAGTATATACATATATTCTGGATCCTTATATATAGCGGATTCTATTAATCAGCAAAATCCGTTCATAAATAACAGATATGAGCAAAAATCCGAGACAACCTCTGAAAATTTCATCAAAAAAACTTAGTGTATTAATATTGTTACGAATAATTTCATCAATGGCGTTGCTCAAACAAAGTGTATTAATATTGTTACGAACAAATTTATCAACAGATGGCGTGTTTATCGACATACAACTTGTTTAGCATTTGTAGTATTTTGATTTATAAACGGTTATAAACTTAGCAATATTGAGTTTTAACGACTTTGGCTGAATATTCTAGATACGAACATTCTAGACTTGCAGTCACGAACATACTAGTATCTTAGTTTCGAACCTGCCAGAAATTATGAAGGCTGTATTAATAGACTAACACGGCCAACCAAATGAATCAGTTTATTGTTAGTCATTGTTGTGTAAACATCAAAGTATTCGAAAACGTTAAGTGTGTTCTTAAACCGTAATATAAGTGTGTGAAAAGTGTTCGAAAACGTTAAGTGTGTTCTTAAACCGTAATATAAGTGTGTTCATTTTTAATTGTGTTTGTGTACATTTAAATAAATAAAGACTCGTTATATTATCTTCAAACTACTTGACGCTTTTATTTTGCAATTAAAAAGAATCCGGTTTATTTAAAGGAAATAAACCACCGTTTTTAAAAGGTAAAAACGTAACTATATAATATATATATGTATGTATGTATATAATATAAT
Source organism: Bellardia bayeri (assembly GCA_950370525.1). Lineage (NCBI taxonomy): Eukaryota > Metazoa > Arthropoda > Insecta > Diptera > Calliphoridae > Bellardia > Bellardia bayeri. Next base: position 44,828,738 of record OX493268.1, on the reverse strand, counting down.
TATGCATCCACAACAAAGGTGAAGGGTATATAAGATTCGGCATAGCCGAATAAAGCACTCTTACTTGTTTAATTATAAAATTATTAAACAGAAACGATAATTCTTTATAAAATTAGTCGAATTTTTCGTTATTCGAAAATGTCCATTTTGAAATTCTTCGAATTCGTAAGAAATTTTTCGATTATTCTAATATGCATGCATGTGTTGTGTGTCTTGCATTGCATGCACCTGTGCCTCGAATGCTGATTACAGCTCATCATTTCAATATGTTTTGCAGTCTAGCGATGTTTGCGTTCTTATAAGGGAAGGTTTAATATCAGCTGTGGCAACGACATTCGATCCCAGTCAATCCACAAGCTTGATCCTTCTCTAAAAGATACTTCTTAAAGAAGACTATATATTACATATATATTGGTTCAAGTTCCATAGTGAATAGTGCATTTTGAAAACACCATACATAATAATCAGACCAAGAAGTGCGATTTTGGCATGAATCCACCGAATATTGCATTTTTCATGTGTTCAGCTGTACGGAACAAACATAAGGTAAGATTCGTGATTGTTTATCTAGCAAGATTATACAATAATTCTTTAATATTGAATTAAATCTAATTATAAACGACAGAGTTTTCTTCAATAACTTGTCATTCTTCTATTTTCTATATACCATGGAATCAGATGAGAAGTGCCATCAATTAATTTACATAAATGCAAATTTTAAAAATAATCTGTTACATGACAGGAAACAGTTGAGTTAACGGTGAACATCTACCAGAAACAAATTTGATTCTTCTAAAAGTTTTCTTACCCGTATGTATTTGGTAAATTAAGTGCTCAAATACTTTTAATACAGAAAACTTTGTAGGTTAGAATCCAAGTCCAAAAAATATGCTTTTTCTTTTCTTTCCTCTCAGTGTAGAACATAAACATAACATTTAAATGTACACGATAACATTTTTACATACACATATTTATACAGCCATCATCATCGTTTATGGCAGGCAGCCTTCTACTTCTATGCACAACTGAAAGAAGTGAAATGTAAACCCCATATGCCCATCGTCTACATATATTTCTATGAATATTTCTTTTAGCTCCCTCTGGTTTAACTTGTAGTTTCTAGCGGCATGCTCATCGTACGTCCGTCCATACATACTCGTACAACATACTCGTACATACAGCGTACATCCACCTATCCTCTAGATTCGTAGTGAATTCAATGTTTATACACTACACCACCATAGTGGTGAGCGTATATTGGATTTGTGCTGATGTTTGTAACGTCCAGAAATATTGGCTGGCTGGCCATGTAAAGCTTGTGTGTACAGGTCGCAATTTTGAAGATATTTCGATAAAATTTGGTGCATAATATTTTTTCTACCCAAGGATGGATGGGATTGAAACTGGTGGAAATCGGTCCATTATTTCATCCTGCCCCATACAAATGTCCTCCCGAAATTGGGGTTTACCGATCATAAATGTTTGAATTATGTAATCCACACAAATTTCATCAAAAATTAGTGGTAAATGAAGCCAAATCACATCTACAAATTTTGTGCAGATTGGTCCATAATTACTCGTAGCTCTAATATAAAGCCCACTCCCGAAAATCACTTTAAAGAGCATAACTCTCTCAAAAATGTTGGTATTCAATTAATATTGAACGCAAATATATTTCATATGTATGCAAATAATACGGTTCAATTTTATTATGATCGGTTCATAATTACTCGTAGCTCCCATATAAAGCCCACTTCCGAAAATCACATTAAAGACCGTAACTCTCTTAAAAATGTTGGTATCCAAATAATATTGAACGCAAATATATTTCATATGTATACAAATAATACGGTACAATTTTATAATGGTCGGTCCATAATTAGGCGAAACTCCCATATAAGACCCTCTCCGTAATTCACTTTAAGCTCCATAAATCTTTTAAAAGTATTTATGTATATCGTGATAAAGTATAACACATTTGTATAATATTTATATTCACAGACATCATGACACTAAATTTTTGGATGATCAGTCCACAATAGGTTATATACATATCTCATATAAAGCTCATTTCTGAAAAACTGTTTTATACATATACTGGGTGTAGGGTATTATATGGTCGGGCTTGACCGACTATACTTTCTTACTTGTTTTTTCTGTCTTTTTTCGTTACCATGTTCAAGCAAATGTTGTACACGTTGTGTTTTTGCTTTTGGCTTTGAAACTTTGTTCATTTTTCCCCTTTTGCACTTCTTTTCATGTAATTTTTTTTTGTTATAAAAAAAGCGCCCAAAATGCATAGAATATTCCTTGTAGATGAAACAAAAAAGTTTTTAATGTAAATTCATGTAGATACCAGATTATCATTGTGAATTAAACCAAAAGAAGGCACTAATATTTACTGTCCTTGTACATCCAGCAAGTCGAACAGATCGCGCTTAAGCTACTATCACACCGTATGAGTTCGCATTTGTTGAATAACTTAAGCTACGTTCACATTGAGTTAATTTTAACTTTTTTAAGTACAGACAAAGGCTAACATTAATACATTAATGATCTTATATTGTAGTATTATCTAAACTAAAGCTTGTTTATTTAAATTAATATTAAATTAAAGGATAGAGAAATATCGAATTTATAGCTGTCATCCGATGTAAGTTCAGCAAGAAGGATACGTGTGGATTCTGGTTTTAAAATCTGCAAACATCCTGCAGGAGCACCAATTAATGTCAAAAGTGGGATTACATAATAATAAACAGTCAATAAATTTGAAGAGCTAAAAGTGGAACAACTCAAGAGAGAAAGAGAGTTGATTAAGTTGGAGTTATTGACAGCGACTAATAAAACAGAATTGCAAAGAAGTATGTATACGAATTCAATTGGAGTGACATCAACATCAAAATTCACGGAACTTTAAGAAATTTTTATAACCGCAAGTAAGAAACTTCGAGAAATTTAGAAAACTATAAACATTAGAGTAGAAATGCAAGTCAGCAATTTGAGAGAAAACCTACCGAATATGTAAGCAGCGTGACCGTCAGCGCTACTAAAGTATCAATTTGCAACTATTTTGACCATCTTGCCACTTTTGGTGCTACTTTTTTAAAATGTTCTAAATCTGCTACTATTTGCAAAACTTTGCCCCTTTTTGCCCCCTTTTTAAAATACCATCACTAATTTCAAGTTTTCATCAGCTTATGTACGTATTCTTTTCTTTGACAGGTTATTATTTTATATCAATACAAACTTTGTGATATCAATCTGTAGCTAAAATGTTTGTAATGAAATATGAAAGTTTTAAGTGATCATTGCATTTGCATTTGTCTTTGTTTTTTTTTCTTTGATCTGCAAATGTGACATGTACTATACATATAGTTAAAACCATGGTGCAACTATACAAGGTGAGTGCAGTAGCCCAGCTGACTGACTTTGTTTACAATTTACTTATGTCAAAAGTAATACTTTTTCAAGTGTTTTTGACATTAGTACATTATTTTACACAAACAAAATGCCGGTTGTTTCTGTTTTGTGTTGTATTTGTTGTCGATTTGTACTCACCTTGTATAGTTGCACCATGGTTAAAACTATGAACAAACTAAACAAAACTTTCCAAAGTGAATTTTCACAAATCATATTAATTGTTTCCTCTACAAAACATATACATATTATAAGAATTAATTAAAAAAATTTTTAAAAAAAGAACACTTATGTAAATACGACAAACTTTGAAAATATTGACTATAGAAATTCCTTATATGTATATCAAGGATATACAGAACATTTATATTGGCCATGAAATGGGAACTGATATACTTACATATGCGTAGAAAAACTTTCTGAAGCATCTATACTTGAGATAAAATGCAATTTATTAAAATTTTACCAACAACTGTGTAGTGAAATAATGTCAAGAATTGACATTAATGATAAAAAAAAAAACTTAATGCATTACGATTTTTAGATCCAGCATTTTTAAGGGCCAATGTAGATATTAATTATTTTGATATTGTTTTGTGAATTTATACCAATTTTCATCGTATATATTTACGTTACCACATATGTAGTAGTGATTGTGCTGAACGTATTTTTACAAAATTAGCACTTGTGAAAAATAAGTTGTCAAACCGATTAAAAGTTAGTAGCTGTGAACATATGCTTTCAGCATTAAACTTATTAGATGTTGATTTGGAAGATTTCGTCAAAAAATATATTATATATTCTCACAATTTCAAACCATTAAAATAGAAAAATTTATAAAAAATAAAGTAGGCTTGAAGTGTGCTTTTAGACAAAATTTTCTTAAAGTATTTTTGAAGTCTACTTTAATTTTTTATATGTAAATACGGCAGTTAATGTTTAAAGTTTTTCAACAAGTTGTTGATTTTCGTAATAAATTTTGAAACTGTCATGTTTAAACAGCTGCAGTAAATAAATAAACATTTTTTAGATTAAAGCAAAATAATGTTACATCCTTATTTTATTTATGTTTTCGTTACGTTTTGTAGTTATAATCGCTAAAAAAAATAATTTTTTTTTTCATGAATAAAACTAAATATAAAACCGTGTTTAATCATTATTTAATGATTTTTAAATTGTTGCCCCTTTTTTCAAAAAATTCCCTTTTTGTGCCAATTTTCGAAATTTCTTAACGGTCACGCTGTATGTAAGGTGCGTTATCTTGAGGTTATCGCAGAAAAGCTGAAAAGTATAGTAAACGATATAAAGACTGCTTATTGGTCGGAAGCACATTAAAAAAAAAAAACAGAAAATTCAATGGGGAATGTTTATTATCATTCGAAAGACCATTCTTTGGCATTTATTTTTCGAAGATTATGTCTGTCAAATGTTGGCCGTTACTACGTTGCGAATAATCTATCCGTTGTGTCCAATTTTCGATGACTCGTTCGAGCATTTCGACTGGTAACTGGCGAATGTCACGCGTGATGTTTTCCTCCAAGGCCTGAATCGAAGCTGGTTTGTCCGTATAAACTTTAGACTTTACATATCCCCACAGGAAAAAGTCTAACGGTGTGATATCACACGATATTGGTGGTCAATCGACCGGCTCAAAACGAAGTGTTCTCTCAATAAATCCATTGATTGATGGGATGTGTGGGAAATGGCCCGTCTTGCTGAAACCAAATATCACCGAGATCACGAGCCTCAATTTCAGGCATCGTTCCATACGTCAGTTGCTGTGAACAGTGCCGAATCGACTCTCCACGGTCTTCGTGTACACTCTCAACTACGGCTGATGGTGTTGCGAATATTACGCTCAGTAGGCCGATTATGTGACCATAAGTTGAGCGAAGCGCACGAAACAAATTCCTCACAGAACGTGAATTTTTGTAATAAAGTTGAACGATTTGTAAACGTTGTTCAGGCGTAAGTCTTTCCATTATGAAATGCCAAACAATACTTAACAAAAATAACATGGCAGCATGACACGACTCACACGTGAACTGTCAAAAAGGCTATTGAAAAAAGTATCTCTACTTGAATCACCCAGTATATAGAAACAGGATAATATGTTAGGCCCGATATTTTCAATAAAACAATTAAACCATTTAGCGGACTAAGACTGTGCATAGCTACTGGGGAACTTGTCACTGTCTATGGTAAAGTAAACCTTAAAACATAAACAATTTATTGTGTGTATGAAGTAATCATTGGAGCAGAATTTATGATAGCTCACGATATTTTAGCGCAAAAAGTTATTTGGAAAAATTTTGATCCTTTGACGTTGGATATGAAAGTAAGAAAGCAAGTTATTGTTGAGTACCAGAAATAAGTATGGGTACGTATGGATGAATATTGTGAAAACCACCCACAGTTTGTGGGCGAAAAAATCAGCGAATATAAAAAGTGAACTTATAACAGCAAAAGACGAAGTCATGCAACTACAAAAATGTTGCAGTAAGAGTGCTTAACATATCCTGTAAAAAAGTTGTCAGGCCACAATCCAAAAGAGATCAATGTGCTTTAGCGGAGGCAGTACTTAATTGGGAGACAAAGCTGGAATTAACCAAAAATATAAGATTCATCTAAAGCGAATCAATTATTTAACCAGTTAAGGCATGCCCGACTAACCTTTTTCAATTGTTTAAATATTGTAAATATTGTATTTTAAAGTACGTTTTGAAGTTTTTACAACTCTTTGTGCACAAGCCGAAAATCTTCAGAAATAAAATTCCGATTTTAAGGATAAATAATTCTTTCATATGGCATCTCCACTTCAACATTCAATCACTCAGACACCCTGTATACATACATACGTATGTATGTATGTACATATGTATATATGAATGTATTAATAGTTGAAAGAAACTTTACTCATAAAAATAGACGACTGTTCAAAATTGTGTTAATTTTTGTTTAAAACAAAAGAAAAGAATAGATAAAAAGGAGAGTTTTATCAACAAAAAGTTCTATTTTCTTTTGTTTGCTTATTTTTTATGCGATTTTTTTCTTTATTATTATATATGTACATATGTATGTACGTACATATATACATATATACATATTTACTATATAGAATTTTTAATTACAATCTTATGTCTAATATTATTGGCGAATATGTACATACATATGTATGTATGTATATCTATGCTTGTTTGTATGAACCAGGATATGTTCAGGAAAATGCAATGGAAATACTTACATACATACAATCATTTTATATAAAGGAAATATACAATATATAAATATACTTACATACATTATGTATATTATGCAAACATATACCATACATAGACATGTTTACCAATATGTAGATGTAAATATACAAAAGTTGTCATATATCTGTGTGCATAAAATATTGAAAAATTAATCTTTGGTGGCCATTCAACACTAGGAAATGTTAAAGAAACGTTACAAGTGTATGATGAGACTGGACTACGACAAATGTTGAACGTTGGAGTATTATTAAAGTGTGATATTGTGTGATAAATATTTAAATATTGAGATACTTTTATTAAGTTTCGGCAAATTGAAAATAATTAGAAATTCACTATAATTTTATAATTACATATATGTAGACTCATATTATTCTTTCCTTGAAACAAACAAAATTTTAGGACATTTTCGAATATTGAATTCAGTTTCAGATGAATTGATGGGAAGGAATTTCAATAGCAACTATATTTTTCTCTTATAAAGTTCAATGCGGTAGATCCCTGTATTTGAGTAGACATTTGACATGAATAATTTAATATAATGGCGGGTAAGTTGCTTACCCAATTAGAATTTTCCTCTATCTTATGTCGCGATATATGTCGTCTTACCTCATCATGCAGCATGAAATTTGTCAGATTACAGGGATTTGAATCTTTAGTTCTAAAATGTACCAGGGGTTTGTCCTAGGGTTATGTATTATTTTCATAATTTTTTTTTATGTATAGATTTATTAACATACATACCTCCATTCATGTTTGCTGGCGACATCAATTTAGCGTTTATTAGATTAGTTTATTGATTTACATTAGGCTGCAATTAATTATGTACTCGTAGACTGTTATTTGGACCGGCATTAATAAACTCAAGGACGTTGGCTAATGGGACTATTTAAAAAATTCCTTTGATGAATGGATGTAGAATTTGTTGACACATTGTAGTGCTTAGGAGTAACATTGGATGGGAGTATTGCTTATATTAGAAGAATCAACTTAGGCGTTTACAATTATTATTTTACTAAAGGATCAGACAAGTTTTTCGAATACATTTTAAATCACTTTTCAGTCTTGTTCTTTTCGGGATCTCCTAAGTGTTTATAGTTCAATAGTTATGTTGCGCACAATTGGGACTGAATCAGGTTATTTAGTTTCTTTTATACGGAATCCTCGTTTAATGCAGTCCTATGACATACATGTAGGTTTTGCAACTCTCTAAAACTATACTCTCTATATAACGAGCATAAATGGTTTACAAATGTTGGTTTCCAAATGAAATTCTACACAAATAAGTTTCTTATATACACAAATCATGGATCCAAATTTTGTACCGATCGGTTTATAATTAGTCATACATAATCTGACGACAGTATAGAAGCGTTTTTTAATGATATGGTTTTTAAACATACATATGTAACTACCGTCGCACTGTAGGGTAATCCAGAAAAATTTCACATGCCTGGAGAGGAAGTGCTGTTTAAGTTTTGCATTTTAATCTCATAAACTAACCAGGAGTGCCAAAGTGGGCATCTTAGGGTATGTGAGAAATTGAAAACAATCCCAATTCTTTCTTTGTGATCCGATTTCAAAATCTACTACTCGAAAAAAATCATCGTAGCTATACGAGATATTCGCATATGCAAATTAAGTTTTGAACTTTTGTAGCCACGCTAGTCTGAATTTTTGCCAATGCCGAACACAAATATTTGCGGCTTTGTTCTGAATATTTTTTTTGTTGATAAATTAAAAAAAATTGTGAAATCAAATCTATGGCTTTGATTTCAATTTGCAATGAAACTCCATCTTAGCCAATGATGATTTCTATCACTTCATCATCATAGAGTCAAAAGTTATAAGCATTTAAATTTCAAAAATTTAAAAAATGTGATTTTTTAGGGAAATTTTTTGATATAAATAGGTACTTCTACTCATTTTACATAATTTCCAAGAAGACTTATAACGTATTTATATTTTTCGGAAAGCTAACTTTAAAGAAAATATGTATGGCACATTAAAAAAATTTGTTACGCAGAATGACTTTGATTCAAAATAAATGTAGATATCTTTTCTGTAATATTCAAATTTAGGGCAAATGTTCTCAAATCGCCATAAATAAGTACCGATTATAACCGATTTTATATGGCCCAATATGTTCTTAATTATTAATTAGTCAAGAGTTTCGACAATATGACAAAAACACTATTTTGGGAATTGTGTGGTATAATAACGATAACGTTCGCTTAGATAAGACTTAAGACACAAACTTGATTGTGGAATAAACAAACTTGATTGATTAAAAAATAGATACGATAAAAAGTTTGTGTCTTAAGTCTTATCTAAGCGAACGTTATCGTTCGACATCGTGGGCCAGGCGGTTAAATTTAGTTTTCACTTTAGTATGTCCGCTTTCACACTCTTCAATTATGACTCGTCAAGGCAAGTATTTTTGGATGAGAAGGGAAAAGAGAATAAAAGAGATACAAATTTGACGGTACTAGTCAATTTTCTTATTTCCCCTTGTTTTTTTCTTTCTTTGATTTGCATGAAAAAGTAGGAAAATTGAATTGACATGTTTGAATGAAATGGCAAGTTCAAAAGAGAATTGAAGAAAACTGTTCAGCTAAAACTGAAGAGTGTGAAACAAGACTATTTTACTCAAAAAAAATTTCCGTATGAATGCAAAATTGCATTAAAAAATATTTATAAATAAAAATTTCATTCCAGTTGAAACAAATTGTTTTTTGGCAAACAAATAAAAATAACAAATTTTTGCCTTGTTTTTCAAAAACGTCTTATACTTTTTTTTAAAAAAATATACACATTTTCCTATCTATTGATATATAATATCTGTCTTTTTTGTGATAGGTTTTAATACTTTTTAGTGTAATTACAAGACCATGGTGTAACTATACAAGGTGAGTGCAAATCGGCAGCAAATACAACACAATACAGAAACAACAGGTATTTTGTTTGTGCAAAATAATGTACACTGTCAAAAACACTTGAAAAAGTATTACTTTTAAACAAAGTCAGCAGCTGTGCTACTGCACTCATCTTGTATAGTTACAACATGTACAAGAAATAATAAAAAATTATAAAGGGCAAATTCATTAAGAGTTTTAAACATTTTCTAATTAATATGTATGATACGTAGAAAAGACAATGAAGACATATTATATATCACTGGATAGGAAATTGTGTCTATTTTAAAAAAAAAACTGAGGACTATTGATACTGTAGTTGTGGACATTAAAAAATGTTATCGTTTTGGAATAAGTATGAATAAGTATGCAGAACCTTCGAAACAAAAACACAATGTTTTACCAAAAAGTATGTATAATTATTTTTAAATATTTTATGTCTTTATATCATTTGAAATTCCTAATTATTTGAATGTATTTAGGAATTTTAATATAAACATAATTGTTGATGTCACTAGAAGTTATTCAGACTGGCGTGTCTCTAACAATTTTAAAATTCTTTTTGGTATGGAAACCACTAGGAACCTTTTTTCCTGAGCACGGCCAACTTTCAAGTGATGTAACTTGTAATTAAGGAAAATGGCGAAAGCTCAGAAATACAACTTAACATTATATACAACATATAAATTTTTCGTTAATTTTTAAGCATTAAACACATTCAAGACAGCAGGCTACCGACTACAATATGTCAAAAATAAAATACACACGTTTATATGATAGTGACTATATTGACGACAGCAGGCAACACGACTACAGGTTGTTGTCCATGCTAATTTTTTCGTCGCTGTCAAATTAAACTAATTTCTATTTTTGTTAGCGACAAAACAAAAACAGTGTGTAAAGCAAATTAAATAAAATAAAAAGCAAAATACAAACTTAAAATGCTATGATCATTTATGCATCAAGAGTTCTTAAATGTATCAATAATATTACATACATATATTATATTAATAATATTATATTTTATATTAATAAAAATGAGTGAAGTTTATTATCATGTCTGGAATCATGTACATAAGTTTTTCATGTTTCATAAGTAAAACGCTACTTTGAAAAAATAAAAGCCTAAGGTGGCACCACTGAAATATAAATGGATTACTGCAACAGCTGTTTATATTTTCATTGTTTTGTTTGATTAAAATTTGTAAGTATTTTATTGTTTAAAGATTTATTATTTTTAATTTTTTTATTTACTTTTTGGTTGTATTTTAGTAATAGCTTCTATAAAATAAGCAAAATTCTCTTCAGCTATTATGTTATTTAAAAACTTCGAAGAAAAAGTTTATTTTTTATTAAAACGTCAGATTTCGGGATCAGCTGTTGACTATGTAGCTGTCGTTTTCAAAATAATTAAGTAGCTGGCTACAGGCCTGCATAAGTATCCAGAGGCATTTGCACTCGTGTAGTCGTGTAGCCTGCTGTGTCGAATGTGTTTAATGCTTGTAGCTGTCGTTTTCAAAATAATTAAGTAGCTGGCTACAGGGCTGCATAAGTATCCAGAGGCATTTGCACTCGTGTAGTCGTGTAGCCTGCTGTGTCGAATGTGTTTAATGCTTTAGTCCCGGATCACACAATGCAATTTTTGCTGCTCAACTTTTGGGTTTTTGGGTGAGAGGGGGGAAAAAGAGAGAGAGAGAACCACTCTTCTTTCCCTTATCAAAACTCAAACACAAAAGTTGAACAGCAAAAGTTGCATTATGTGATTCGGGACTTATATTAATTGACAATCAGAAAAATATTAAGTATTTGTAATAGATTAAGAGATGCCAGACTTCGTATAAAATCATGGGGATTTTTGCAGTGGCGGTAACAATAACTGTAATTTATTGTTTAATTTGCAGTAATAAAACTACGTAATCTTAAATATGTAAATTTTTTTCTAAAATTTCTTTGAAATCCCCATATTGGTACTACTTTCTTTAAAAAACACAAAATAAACAAACTAAAGGAAAAGTCTGTCCAATTAAAAACACGGGTATTGCATATACATATATGTATGTTTATATGTATACAGACCTACACTATTGGAGTATGTAGAAATTTGGCAAAAAGAAGAGGAAAAAAAGCATAGGAAGGGATCTTATCGAACTTGCGTATTTGTTTGTGTGAATAGACTTGTGCTACAGTATTACGGTGTACTCCGTCCATGGCATGCAACAAAACAAACATCATCAGACTCCAAGCAAGTAAAAGTATACAACAAAATTTCAAAGTCGTGCCAAAACAAAAGCAAGCAACAAAAAAAAATTAAAATTAAAGTAAAAAATAGCTAAAACGAACAGATGAAAAAACTCATTCACCTTACTTTGGGGACGTTGAAGGCACATGCTGAGTTTGTTGTATGCAATGAACATGCTGCCTGCTGCGAGTTACTGAAATATTTTACTTATTCGTACGGACGGGAAAAATCTACATACAGTGGCTCCAACGCATAGTCGGACAAGAATTTGACTGATATAAATGTTCTCTAAAAAAAAAACAAAATGTACTTAAGGTACTGTTTTTTTAGAATTTATTTACGTTATACCAACTTATATCTATGTATGTATTAATAACAAGTAAGAAAGTATAGTCGGTCAAGCCCGACCATATTATACCCCACACCTAGTATATGTATAAAACAGTTTTTAAGAAATGGGCGTATTGGAAAAATAACTTATTATGGACCGATTATCCAAAAATTTAGTGTCATGATGATCAACGAGTTCTTTTTGCCGCAACTTGATGAATTGGGATTGGAAAACATGTGGTTCCAACAGGACGGTGCAACGGCACACACTGCACGTGCCACAGCCGATATGCTGAAGGACGCATTTCCCGGGCGCCTAAGAACATCGGAAGTTTACTTTTGCGCCACCTTGTATATGTATGTATAGTGTAAATAAAATCTAAAAAACAATACCGTAAGTACATTTTGTCTATGTTCAGAGCATATTTTAGTCAAACTCTTGTCCGATTATGGGTTGGCGCCACTGTATGTATCTATGTATGTACGAGTATAGGTATGTACATACAAATGTACTACGAATATGTTGTCGTCGAGCTTCTTGCTTTACTTTCAACGTTCAGCAAAATGTAGTTTGTATGAATATTTATGTATGAATAAATGTATGTACATACATATGTATGAAAGTAGTCATCATCGGCATCGTCGTTGTAAAGTAAGTTAAGCCAGTTATTATATGTAGCTGCTGTAGTATAGTAGTCGCATTGGAAATGATGATGATGTGCTTGCCACCCAAGTTGTAACTTTCATGTGGTGTTTTTGCGTTTAGTGTGTTGTTGTTATTGTTGCTACTTTTGTATCTGTTTTAAACACCCCTACCGGCATTCCAACAAACACGTGCCGTGCCCTTCTTCCGTAATGCCCTAATACGCTGCTGAGTGATCGTTGCTTGGCGTTCTTTAAACAAACATTCATTAACGATAAAATTCAATACATATTTTATTTTATTTAATTCAAATACTTACTATCTTCTATTAACATACATACATATGTACATATAAGATAAAAAAAACTGCTGAAAATACTAAATATGTATTGATTTTAATTTAAAAATAAATAGCAGATGATGATTCCTTAAAATTTTAAAACAGAAAAATTACATTATTTTAAATTTTGTATACATATGTATGTATATTAAAAGCCTCGCCCTTTTGTATATGTACAGGGTGGGCCAACTTGGACTGACTGATTTGAAATGCTTATAACTTTTGCATTTTTAATTTTTTTTAATTTTTTTTTTTGCAGATAATACAGAATTTTATAAAATTTCATAATGTCATCATACTCAGTGGAAGAACGTGTAAAAAAAAATATGCCAATAGATTGATTTTGCTAGCTACAGAAAATGACAATTTTTTGGATAATCTGATTATGAGCGATGAAGCACATTTTCATTTAAATGGATATGTGAATAAACAGAACTGCCGAATTTGGGGTACAGAGAATCCAAGAGCATTGCATCAGCGACAATTACACCCTGTCAGATGCACTGTTTGGTGTGGAATCATGGCTGATAAAGTTATTGGTCCATATTTCTTCGAAAATGAGCTTAATGAACCACAAACCGTCTCTGGGGTGGTATACAGGACCATGTTGGAAAATTTTTTACGTCCGATAGTTCTCAATAATCGTAACATATGGTTCCAGCAAGATGGAGCTACAGCTCATACCGCAAGAGCCACACAAGTTATAAGCAGTTCAAATCAGTCAGTCAAACTTGGCCCACCCTGTACATATATGTATGTATAAGTCGAAATTTTAACTCAACTATAGTTAAAAGCCATTGAAATTACAGATTTGTTACTACATATGATTTTTCATATTTCATATAAAGTGCTAAAACTAGAAACGGACCTTACCACCGATGAACAAATCACGGCCCCAGTTCTATGTCGATTTTCATCAAAAGTGCTAATTTTAATTATTCGTTTGCTGAACAGACCACAAGCCGCTATTATCATAGATGATAGTAGTAGTGAAGCTGTGTTCACATTATGTGTATTTGTCATGTGGAATGTCACTTTTCTACCTACATGTGATTTCATGTGTATGTCAAAATTTGAGTTTTACATACGGTTTATAATTTACATGTTCATATGTTGGTATGTCAAGTACATTTGACATAACCTATCAAAAAAAATCTTAAAACAGCGGATTGCTGTACGTGTATACAAATTAAATTTGTAATTAAATAAAATTTTATTTAAAAATGGAACGATAGGTTGATAAAATAGTTGCATATGGATTACATGCACCTTTTTTAATTTTAATAAATTCCAGGAAACCCAAGTATGTTATTTTATTCTGGAAATATATTGCGTTACATTTATTACAAATAACAATTGCCAAATGCTTTAAATTAACTGCTTTAACTTACCTTAACTTCATTAGGGCCAATAGATGAATTGAAAATTTTTATTGTTTGGAGGTGTTCAGACTATATGTACAAATTTGACATGCGACAGTCCACATGACAAATACACATAATGTGAACACAGCTTAAATATATGTACATAACCAGACAAAATAGTATTGTAACATATTTTAATAAATAATATGTAATATATATGTATGTATGTAGGTATAAAAAATATTTCCTTAATTCATGATTATTTATTTTAATGGTAATTTTTCTATAGCGGTAATTGCAGTTATTTCGGCAACGCCATTCTAAAGATAACGGTAGCCGAGCTCCCACAGAAAACGCTTCTGTGCGACATAAATTTTATGTGAATCATAGACGGAACAAAGTAAATATATACTTTGATCCTTACGATATGTCTTTCCGTCATATTAGGACAGCTTCCGAAAAATATAACCAGAAATCTATTTCCTGTAAATGTTAGCACTTATGTAAGCTTTTTTCAAAGCAAAGCTTCCAAAAATGTAGTCAAACTTAGTACCTATATTTTTTATACACTTTTAATTCACTTACTGTGAATACGGAAAAATGCTGAGACAACTATTACAATAATAACAAGTAAGAAAGTATAGTCCGTCAAGCCCGACCATATAATACCCTACACCCAGTATAAAACAGTTTTTCAAAAATTGGCATTATATGGGAGATATAACCTATTGTGGACCGATCATCCAAAAATTTAGTTTCGTAATGTCTGTGAATATAAATATTATATGTGTTAAACTTTATCTCGATATAAATATATTTAAATGATTTATGGAGCTTAAAGTGAATTACGGAGAGGGTCTTATATGGAATTTCGACTAATTATGGACCGATCATAATAAAATTAGACCATATTATTTGTATACATATGAAAAATATTTGCGTTAAATATTATTTGGATACCAACATTTTTGAGAGAGTTATGCTCTTTAAAGTGATTTTCGGAAGAGGGCCTTATATGGGAGCTACGAGTAATTATGGATCGATCTGCACAAAATTTGCAGATGTGATTTGGCTTCATTTACCACTCATTAGTGATGAAATTTGTTTGGATACTTGCATAATTCAAACATTTATGATCGGTAAACCCCAATTTTGGGAGGACATTTGTATGGGGGCCAGGTGAAATAATGGACCGATTTACACCAGTTTCAATCCCATCCATCCTTGGGCCGAAAAAATATTATGTTACTATGGTTATTTATTACTAAAGACTACGTTCTTGGTTTGGCCATATTTTCGGGAGGTTTTTGACTCCAAATATATAAAACTTACTTTCATCGATTGAAAGAATATTATTCCCAAAAAAATTGAGGCTTGTTTTTATATTTACAGCTTTTTAGAAGTTTTTGTTAAATTTTCAGCTATTTTTTGCTTTTACTTCTCTTACTATACCTCTTACTTCAGTTTTTGTAAGACGCTTTGGTCGTTTTACACCAGGCAAATTGTGTTTGGTATACTTGTCTATAATTTTTTTTATTGTACAGTGATACCTTCCAACGAAGTTTGCCTTCTCAATTGACGATTGTCTCCCATTGTAAATTTTTCACTACTTAACGTTACAACTTAATCGCTATTAATGATAAATTGTGAAACTTGCAATTATTTTGAACGGCAGTTTACCGTTATATGTACGTTCAAATAAAGAAAAATACAAAGAATTGCCACTAGTTTTGGAATGACGGGGGATTTTTTTCATACGGATGATGCCACTGTTTATTTTATTTCGACGCGAAAAAATTAGTCTACATATTTTATAATCAATAAAATTTCAATAAATACCTATATTAGATTTGTATACCCTTTTGTTTTTGTTTCTTTTTTTGTGAATTCAATTTTACTTAATAGCCTAGATACATAAATATAAAATTTAATTTCCTTATACAATATTATTTATATTAATATAATTAAGGTTTTTTTTAGTAATACTCGTATGTGGTGTTGACTTTATTTTAATGCTCACAGTATGTAATGCTCATTTTATTTAGATATTGACCATTTAAGATTCGGCACAGACGGCACAAAACTCTTAAAAATCTGCCTAATGTTACAAGATGCTCGATTTTAGTACAACAAAGTGTCCCATGACTCGATAAACCACACACTAAATGTTAAATTAATTTTCTATTAACAATACTTATATGCCTTTAGGAAGAAAATTCAATAATGGTCTAAATACACAATTTAAAATAACCTTTTTATTGTTTTTTCCGCGCAAATTAAAATTGTTAATACAATTTAGACAGTTTACTAATGATCATTAAGCTGCTTTATAGTTAGCTTATCGGTATAGGTTCAGTTTTCGCCTTAGTGAAAATGAAGAAGCTGTTCTTATTTTTTTCCACATTGTAAATCGAAGTGAGAGTTCATTAAGCTATGTACAGGCGGTTGCCAGATCTTACAACATTGTCAGAAAAATGTTCCGAAAATGTCCAACAACCGTGTGAACTTACAATTTTTGTCTTCCAACGTTGTCAGAAAAAGCATTTTCAATACATTGTAAGACAAAAAACATTGTCAGACATCTAGTTATCATCTGAACACAATTTTTGCAATTGTAAGATTGTTGTAAGATAATTGTCAAACACTTTTTATTGTCAAAAGTGCAAAGTTAATGTCAACATTTCCAGACCAATTATTTGTATTTGCAACTCTGTACATACATAAATAAACAAACAAAAGTGTTTATCAATAATATTTAAAAAAAGTTAAAGAAATTTAAAGAAAATAATAAATCGACATTTTACTTTTACAATTTTACTATTCAGTTTGAATATGAAAAAACAGGCTCTGAAGTCGACAAAAAATCTAGTCCGAAACAAAAGTCCTACCGCAAAAAGGTAGAATTCGTGTTGTCACATGAGAGTACTATCAAACTTTTCGAGAAAGTTGAGGCACGGCGAAGTTTATGGGATGCTAGTAACATTATATAAAAACTTCCCAAAAATTTTTTATGTCAAGATGTCGCGGCTTCCATACAGTTCTTTTACCCAAATTTTGCGGCGTATTTTTTTATTTTGTCATTATCCCCGCTTTTTTCTAGTACGAGTAATTTCAGTGACCGGTCATTTTCATTCATTTATCCAAGACTGATTCGGTCATTCAATTCGTTCACTTTGAACGAATGAATACAGCCCTTATTGAACGTGATTTTCTTCTTGTCTTTTGATAAACAGCATCCTTACACTATTGAACGAAAACCGTTTCGTTAAATGACCGGTTCATTCTGTTCAATGAAGTGATCCGTTCATTTTAAGCCGTTCGCTCATGAACAACACAGCTCTAACGAGTATGTAGTTACAATTGTTTCAATTGCTCTTTTTTGTTCCATGACAATATTTAACATTTTTAAACTCACACACAATTCTGTCAATACCTGAC
Organism: Bellardia bayeri; assembly: GCA_950370525.1. Taxonomy (NCBI): domain Eukaryota; kingdom Metazoa; phylum Arthropoda; class Insecta; order Diptera; family Calliphoridae; genus Bellardia; species Bellardia bayeri. The sequence continues at coordinate 44,810,795 of OX493268.1, read as the reverse complement.
AACGAATTTGACAATTTTCAACAACAATCTGACAACCATGTGAACTGACAATTTCTGTAGACATATAAATTTATTCAAAGCATCAGCAATGAAAATGGAAATAATATTGTACTATGTAATGACTACTTACTTTTCGATTTAATGATAATAAGTCTCGAACACGAATTATTCAAACAGCCTGTCCACCCATAACCACTGTTTGTGTTTATTTCCAATTCTTCGTTGAAAATTAAAAATTTTTGTATGTTTTTAAATTTTCTAAATATTTTAAAACTTTCGAAAATTGAAACAAATGTTTCGCATAAAAAAAGTTTTTTTTCAATATAATATTCTTCGTTTTTGAAATTCTTTTACCCATTTCACTGGTTGGCATTCTTTAGCTGAATTGTTCTATCCATCCATCCAACCATTGTCATTAGACTTAAAATGCTGTGCTCATCAAAAGAACCCTAAAAACATTCGCTTATTGTTTTTAGCATCATCACCACCATCATCATCATCATCATCACAATCGTTGTTGCTGGCTTGCTTGTCCTTTTCAAAAATCCACTTTCATATTAAGATTTAAATTTTTAAGCTTTTAATGCAAAAAGTTGATTATTGGTGTTAGGCACATTTACTTACTTAGTTGGAGAAGGTAGGAGGCAGGAGACAGGGTGGTTGCTTAGTTGGTTGGCTATTCTATGATGTAATTTTAGTCGGCTGGCAGGCAGACTGGTTGGTTGACTTACATACAGACATACAGACAGACAGAAGAAGGAACTTGGAACTGAGGAATGGGGCCATTCGAATACAAAGTATTGAACAAACACCTTCAAATCGCTATTACCGTCATGTATCTGTAGTGGATTGAAACGACAGAGAACTGATAAACGCTCAAATACTATGTTTTATTCATAATGTGTATTTAATACACAGCTGGCTATAATTATAGTCACACATAACATTATACACATTTTTATAAATTTTTACTTCATTTCAGATTTCAAATCTCAAACTAATTCGGTCTTAAATTAAAGTAAATATAAGTATAAATATTATGTTTTTAATAGGCATTAATATTAAAAACTATCTCAAAAAGTAACTTATGCTAAATAAGTTTGAAAACAAACTAATAGCTGTAATTTTTAAATTTTAAAGTTTATAAACCAAGTTTTGTATATTGTAAGCAAAATTTTATAAACCAATAATAACACGGTGCTACAAAATTTCCTTTTTTGCAAGCAGTTTCAAAGTGACCTAGTGTATGTATGTTATAGGTCTAAATGAGTGTATTACAAAACCGGTTTCAATATACCTCCAAATTCCCGAGTTATGGACCAAAGAAATTTTTTTTAGCATTTATAACTTTTTTATTTATTAACCGATAAACTTCAATCTAATAAAACTTAACGAATTTTATATTTGTATCACCACATGAAATTTTTTAAAAATGTTTACTTAATCTATTACGTTTAAAATACAAATCATCAGTTTCTCGCTTTAGCGACCAGCAGTAATTAGCTAGCATCCTGATTTGACTTTTTCCTTCAAATGTCTTTTCAATTGTTAATAACTCCTGATGGAGACGTTCACCTTGTTCGTCACTAAATTGGCCCAGATTTTAAACGTAATAGATTCAGTAAACATTTTTAAAAAATTTCATGTAAAAATTGGTGATACAAATATAAAATTTGTTAAGTTTTATTAGATTAAAGTTATTTTATTAAATCATGCTAATCTAATCGAAACAGGTTTCCACTCTTTTGTTCGTAAAAAGTACTAAAACTTCCTCATTTCTCAACCGATTTCAACAAATGACCTCTCACTTTAATTCTTTGTTTTCTTTAAACTAAATTCGGAAAAAAATGTCGTAGAAATTTTAAAAGTTTAAAAAAAAAATTAAAAATTTGTGCTAATATTGTAATTATTTTGTTTTCCAAAACCGTTTGAATTTCAAAAATCGGTTAACAATCGTAATTCAGCTCTGGGTGGAGAAAGAACTCGCGCGTCATTGTCATTATCGCTTAAGGGCAATCAGGCCGTCCTTTTTTCGCTGACTTCGAGAGATTTGCGTCTCACTTTTGCATTGGTTATAGGTATAGGTCGACTTGGGACTTACTTAAATTGATCGTGGAATAACTTGGCAATTTGAGGGATTAATTCTCCGTCAACCTAATTTATATTAAAAAAAAAATCGGTTAATAAATAAAAAAGTTATAAATGTTTAAAAGTAGCAGCTTCAAAAAAATTTCTTTGGTCCATAACTCGGGAATTTGGAGGTATATTGAAACTTTTAAGCCCGGATGCTCACCTACACCTTTAACGCACACTAGGTCATTTCAGAAGTGCTTTTCAAGTGTTGCACAGTGGAACTTAAAAACATAATAACATCACATTGAAATGTCATTTCACCTTTAGTTTCTATATTCATTTAATAGCAATAGAATATTATCTTTCGATGTTAATAAAACTTCTTAAAAATATTAAGGCATCTAAAGTAAAAAATATTGATTTTATTTTGTTATCAATATATGATGCTGACAAAAATTTTATTGATATCATCCTTTCTCACCCTCCGAAACAAATAATTATATTTCTTATTCAATATTTGATTCCATATCATACAGCTATTATTAGGTGTTGTGGGCAGTGTGACCAGAGCTTGTGCTAAATTTTTTCAAATATTTTCTTGAAATTATTTTTAGCAATTTGTGGTACGCATGATTAAAAAATAAACTTTTAATATATGTAAATAATGCAACCTTGAACTCTAGAACAAAACTAAAAAAGGTTCTCTTTAGGAGTCTAACCCTAAATACAACTAACTTGTTAAATATTTTTTTAATAGTTTGCATACAAATTTTCATATTTTTTTTTACTGTATCAGGCCATAATTAATTCTTTTATAATTTGAAAACATTTATTTAGTGTTTTTAATCCTCATCTAATATAAAGAATAGTATTTATGGTATTTAAAATCATTATGTTTCTTATTTTATTATACCCTACATCACGATAGTAGAGAAGGTATATTGGCATTGAAGATATTTCGATTGTTCAAAGTGGTCCATTATTTTACTTAGCCTGCAGATCGGACAATAATTAGTCATAGCTCCCATATAAGGTCCGCTTACGAAAATCAATTTAACTTAATCAATTTAATTAATCATATTCATTACAAATAAGTTTCATATATATAGAAAAGATAATATTTAATGTTGTAAAGATTGGTCCATAATTAGTCATTGCTCCCATATAAAGATCAATTGCGAAACTCGTTTCAACGACCATAAATCCCCTAAAAATGTTGATATCCAAATGCAATGAAGAATTAGAAATCATGGCACCTAATTTTATAACGATTGGTCGATAATTAGTAATAGCACCTATATAAGAACCACTTCTGAAAATAACTTATTATACTCGTATACATGCATTATAATCGGGTTTGACCGACTAGACATTCTTACTTGGTTTTTATAGAATTCATTGCACTAAATATACGTTTAACCTTTGAATTACTAAATCGCAAAACTAAAATCTTTATAACAAAAGATGAAAGAGAGTTTTCATAAAACGCATTCTTGTATTCACAAACTTGCTTCCAAAATTCTACGGTTGAATTTGAAATATCCCACTCATATGAAATTAATTTTTGCCATTTTAGTTCAATAGTTATAATTTCATCTGTTAATGAATTTGTCATTTATTCTTTAAAATGTTTATAGAATTTACCTTTTTAATTTTCAAGCTATTTTCAACAGAAAATAAATTAGTATTCTTAAATTTTAAAATGCTAAGAAATGCCAAATGCTAAATGTGAAATTTTGCAGCTAAATGAAATAAATGCGCCTACTCACCACCAGAGGTGTTGCAATTCTGCACTAAAAACAAACATATTGCAGAGTTTTAATATAAAAAGCTTTCTTCTTTCACCACCTTTACATCTTCAACTATCCCCTTTGCAAAGAAAGTAACGCAAGTATATATAGGCATATTAATTGCCTGAGTGTTACTTCTCTTAAAAAAAAATAAAAAAAAAAAAATAAAGTGTTGAGTAAATCATCCTTCTTTCTTGGCTTCTTTTTAGGAGAGATTTCACCAGTTCATCACGTATTGATATCTCTTTGAGCATAAATAAAAGTGCAATAGTGGCATCTGTTTAAAATGACAACTGTTTGTTGGAGTAAAACAAATTCTTCATCTGTCATTTGTCCAGCTTATAAATCAATTCGAAAAAACCCTACAAATTTTACAATTCACAATTTATTATTTAAATTTATGTTGATGAGTTTTTAAATAATTTTGAAATGTTTCTGACCTTTTCAATTAGTAATTTAATGTGGAATCTGTCAGTAGATCTCTTTAATTTTCTCTTGGGTTTTTGTTAAATGTAGTGGTTTTGAATTTGTGTATGTCAAAGACGTTTATTCTACTGGATTTTTTAAACAAATACTAATTGTCGGGATTTATTATTCCCGAAAATGGAATCCGTCAAATCCCAGCTTCGAGATTGCCCTGGCATCCCTAGTTTTTAAGTAATGCTTGGCGTTATTGAACATTATCTTTCACCTACTTTCTGATTAGTTGATAAAAATTGTTTATCTGGGCATCTAATTAAGTTTAGAATCAAGACATTTGCTTTACTAATAATCAATAAAACCGATCTGTTCCAAAACATTATAAAACTTTGTAGATGGTTGCATTCAGAAACGCATGATTCTGTTTAAGTTGCTTTGTAACTGACGTTTTAAAACTCATCCACACAGAAAAAAATAAAAATGAGTTTCAATTAAAATATTTGTGGAATCAATTAAAAATTTAATTGAAATCGGACCTGTAATCAAAATGATAGTATCAATTAAAAAAAAATGTGAGATTTAATTGAAAATATCAGAAAAAGTAATTGAATCAATTAAAATTTTAATTGAAAATTATTTTAAAATCAATTAAAGGTATAATTGAAAAAGAAACATGATTTTTTTTTCTGTGCAAGCAGTATAAGAAATATTGTACAAGTCGGCTGTGAATTTAATGAACTAATTACGAGTTCGTTCGAGTGAGTTCGTTCACTTCAACAATTAATGTTAGCATAAATATTAATTGGCATCCCAGTAAAAAAATTCGTGTTTTTTGAAGCACTTAAGAGAGCGCATAATCGACCGCTTCATTAAAAGCGCTCTTTTGAAGCAGTAAATGCTTACGAATAAAATATACAAAAAATATGCTTTTTTAGTGCTGACAACGAAGAAGGTTTTAAAGCGACAAAAATAAAAATTAAATTATAGCCTACAGATTTACGTATGACAACGAAAGTCAATTACAAAACGATATCGCGCTTCTCAGTTACTATGAATTTTTCTTAAGCAAAATCATTCAGATAGAATGTGTTCTTTGTTTGGTGTGCGCGAAGTGACGTAAAACACTTTAGGAAAGTGCTTTATTTGCATGTTTGATTAGGTTAAAAGAAGCGCTTATTGTAAGCAGATAGTAGTCCTCCAAACCGGGAATACCTCATACAAAAATCATGCATCCCATCAGCTGGATTGAAGCGATTTGAGGTATGAATTCACATATAAAACCTGCTCCTTTTGGATGCTCAGAAATATACTTGTGTACCTAAATTTATCACCCTGACTTTTATTATATAAATACATATGTATGTATCTAAGTGTGTACTACACTGTATTGATATAATATTTAAAGTTTCTTCGTCTGCCATTAAAATTCGTACAATTCTTATCTATATAGAAAAGCTGCTGTTAACTAACACCCACTTTTCGAAAATAAATGAAGAAAAAACTTTAAATTTAACCCTTTAAAATATTTTTATTTTAATCAAAAGCAACTGTGACTTGCATGAAAAATGGGTGGTTGAAAATCTACCAATTCATACACTCACACCCACTCATACTCATGCAAACACAAGTACACATGTAGTATAACAGAATTCTAAATATAAAATACTTTGATATTTTGAAACCCTTTCCACAAAATGTTTTGAAACAATTTAATGAGAGACTTATTACTATCAAAAACTTTTGCAAGGATAAGAAAAAATTGTTTTTGTTGTTAAATTCTTTTACAGATTTCAAAAATTTTGTTTCAGACAAAAGACATTTGTGGACCGAAGAGACGCGTCGCGACTTTAACATTTCGCTTTATGTAGAATGTATTGTCATTAACTTTATCTGCGCACTAACTAGTATTACTAATCGTGAAAATTGACGTGGAAATTCCCGGTTAATTTCTGAATTAATTATTAATTTAAACATGATTATTAAGTTCTATTACTAGATGTATAACGACATACATATGTAACTTATACGTGCCAACAAAGCGTTATATGCACGAAGTTATACTTTAGTTCTTCCGGAAATCGTCAAATAGTTGAAAACAAGTAAACATACCGAAGCTTATTGTGAATGTGTAACGTGAACATATATTCCGTTTTTGAAAGCTCATCCCGCCTAGATTTTACAACCAGCTTTTCAAACCAAAATCCCGCTTTTTACTGTTTCAGTTTTTTTTTTTTGCTAATTTTAAAGTATGTATAAAAATTAAAAACTATGGTAACATTTAAACTACTTTTAACATTTGAATTTAAATTGCTTTATTTTCCTGTCAATGACACTATTATTGTTAAAATACAAAGAAAATCCAGTAATTCTCAAAAAATGAGACGATAATCACAAAAATGTTTTTTTTTAATGGCAACTTTTACAATTTTGCTGTTTAAGTTTTATTATTTAAATTTGAGGATATTTTAAACCAGACCAGGGGACAAATTACCGCATTTGATATCGAGTAAAATTTATCGTAATTTTCTTATTTGAGATTATGGCATTCGATATCGAGTAAGAAATTTATTTATCATAATTTCGATATCGAAATCATTTTTCGATACGATAGCTCATTCGATCACGAATGCGGTAATTTCAATTTTCAAATGCATTTAATTCGATAATTATAAGAGCACACGCATGTATGATTTTTAAAGATCTAGCTGGAGACTGATTGTAAATTCATAAGTATGTATGTATATGTATGAAACGATTTTTCAGAAATGGGCGCTTTAACCCTTTCAGACATTGATGCATCGATTGTGTGGGTGCTGTTTGCTTCTGTTAACCCAATTTGAAATAGACTGGCATGCATCGATTGTGCTGATTGCTTTTTATATTTGCTTCTCACATTTCTCTTCTGTTTGATTTACCGTTACTTGAATTATTGCGATATTTTTCAGTCACATTTCAGTTTTTGCAAAATGAGCCGTGGAAGTAAGTAAGTGTCAATGAAGTGCACATTTATTAATTATACATTTTAATATTTCAAACTATTCATGCAATGAAAATATGTTTTAGTTAAAAATATTAATGAAAATCGACCGAGATGCATCAAGTGTGCGTGTCCTGAAAATCCTTGAAGGATATAAAAATGATATAGCTTAATCATTGCTTACGTTTTCATACGCTGTACAGATCACATATTCCATAAATTATAAAAAAATTCCTGGTAGTTTTGCCTCAGGTCTGATAGGGTTAAGCCAATTTATACCTGTGGCCCAACGCTCGATCACATGTGGCAAATGCCTGTTAAAAACTATTCAGAAAGAAGTGGTTGGGGAGTTTTGCTGCACCCGCCTTATAGTCTATTTTTTCGATCGATGCAGAACGCTTTCTCTCATTTGAAAACAGGGTATCCGAAATTGGCATGATTTGTTCTTGGCCTGAAAAAATTAGCAGATCTTTTGGCGCGAAATCCATATGTTGCCAGAAAGATGGGAAAAGGTCAATACAATAAAGCCAAACATTTAAAAAATTCCCCAATTTCAAGTTATATGTATATCCAATAGCACTAAATAAATTTTTTTTCTAGGTTTTCTGCATTTCCTTTTACCCATATACATATGTATATTATAGAGATATTCAAGAATTACTGTTAATAAAAACTCTTAGCCATTTAATAAACCTAGGTGCCTATTATGAGCAAAATTCGATTTTCGACTGTTGTCGAAAATGCTTATCGAACGAATTTTCATTTGGTATTATGGTGCACATTCGATGAAAAAACGCTCTTTTTGGGCTACACAGAAAAAAATAAAAATGAGTTTCAATTAAAATATTTGTGGAATCAATTAAAAATTCAATTGAAACAGGACCTGTAAACAAAATGATAGTATCAATTAAAAAAAATGTGAGATTTAATTGAAAATATCAGAAAAATCAGAAAAAGTAATTGAATCAATTAAAATTTTAATTGAAAATTATTTTAAAATCAATTAAAGGTTTATTTGAAAAAAAAAATATGATTTTTTTTTTCTGTGTGTTATTCACAATAGTACATTTCTATCAGCTGGCGCCATATTTGTTTACAAATTCTTAAAGAAAAATAAATTAAATTTGAAATGACCAGCATGGAATTATGGTTTAATGATTCGTCTGATAAATAGAATTAAGCTTCTGTATAATGCCCTCCCATTTTTTGGCTGCCTGAACTTTAGAGCAAATACCTTTGGCCAACAGTGGATCTTCTTCCATGAGAGAAACGAGCTTCTCCAATTGCTGTTTTCTACTTACGACCTTAGACCTGCAGGATATTAACAAAAGTAATTAACAAGTAGTAGTACTTTTTTTAATTCAACTTTATTCATATAAATAAACAATACAATATTGGTGCCTCAGCGCCTTTAAGGCATTGTTGAGGCGAGTTGGCAAAGTTTAAATAACAATTATTATAAAAAATACAATTTTTATTTATTGTATTATCCTATTTATTGTATTATTATCCTATCCATTGTGATAGCGAAATATTTGATATATAAAACATTTTTATATAAATATTAAAAGTGACCTAATTGCTTGAAAAAACAAATTATAGAATATTAAAAAAAAGGTCGAATAAAAAAACTAAATAATAAAAAAGTATTCATAAAAAGCGTCGACAGCAAATTTGTGTTCGATAAAAAATTCGTTGAACAACGAAATTTTCGACAGTGACGCCAACTCATAATACAAATTTTACATTCGATAGTCGATTTTCGACAGCCACCGAATATCGATTGTCGAATGCAGCTCATAATGATCTATTATCGATCAATTCCCTCAGTTTTAAGTAGGTACATAATTTGCTTTGTATGTACATATGTAGTACTATGTATAAACACATTTATTTTGAAAGAAAGCTGATAGTCATAACCAATTATAATTTGAATTCATATAAATTTGATAGTATGATTCAAGATATCATGAAACTCATAAAACTTAGCATTATAGTATCACTACTAGACATTTTAAGATGTTCATTAGAAAGTGTTCTTAAAATGTTGCGATGGAGCTATAACCTAATATGGACCGGTGTTAGTAACTAGTATGATTTCTTTGCAATTACATATAAAATTTATTTGAGATAAATTTATCACGATATCAATAATCAAGTGTTTTTCGGAAGTGGGCCTTGTATGGAAGATGTGACTTATTGAATTATGTATAAATACATAAAATTTTTCTCAATTTTGTAAGTATAAGAAAATCTAAAATATTTTAACCTAAACGTATGCTAAACGAACAAGTAAAAAAGTATAGTCGATCAAGCCCGAACATATAATACCTTACACCTAGTTTATGTATAAAAAGTTTTTCAGAAATGGGCGCTATAACCTATTATGGACCGATCATCCAAAAATTTAGTGTTATGATTTCTGTGAAAATAAATATTAAAAGATTTATGAAGGTTAAAGTAAATTACGGTCTTTTATATAAGAGTTTCAACTTATTATGGACCGACCATAATAAAAATAGGTGTCAGCATTTCTGTATATATGGAACTTATTTTTGTGCAATTTTATTTGATTACCAACATTTTTAAGAAATTTATGCTCATTCAAGTGATTTTTGGGAGTGGGCCTTATATGGGAGCTATGATAAATTATGGACCGATCTGCACAAAATTTGTAGATCTAATTTGGTTTCATTTAGCACTCATTTGTGGTGAAATTTGTTTGGATATTTGCATAATTTAAACATTTATGATCTTTAAACCCTAATTTCGGGTGGACATTTGTATGGGAGCCAGGTGAAACAATGGACCGTTTTCTACCAGTTTCAATCCCATCCGTCCTTGGGCCGAAAAAATTTCACGTGCCAATTTTTTTCAAAATTGCGACCAGTACTCTGCGCACAAGCTTTACATGGACAGCCAGCCAGCCAGACGGACGGACATCGTTACATAGACTCAGGAAGTTATTCTGAGTCGATCGGTATACTTTAAGGTAGGTGTTGGACCAATATTTCTGGGCGCTACAAACATGAGCACAAATCCAATATACCCTCCCCACTATGGTGGTGTAGGGTATAATAAAAAGAAAACAAATATTATTTAACAAAAAAATCATAATTTTTTTTACCTCATAAAAATATACATATAAATAAAGAAATTAATTTGGGTTTCATAACTATAAATTCACCATATTTAATCTTATATCTTCAGATATAGATCTCCGAGCATCTGTAACAGCTTCTTTTAGGTGATATATGATTTAATATTTATTAGGGTTCTGATCTGGAGAACATGTGGGCCATACAAGTACATTATTATTTTTCAAAGACAACCATCCCTTTGTTTGACGACTTACATGTTGTCGTGTTAAAAAATATTGTTTTTCATTACTATTTTCTAAAATTGCCAGTAATTTTTCGTCCATTAATTTTGTGTAATCAAAAGAATTTATTTTGGTCTTCACAAACAAAACTTCCCCATCAACCATCAAAGAACCACCTTCAAAATTTTTTCTTTTTTTTTTTTGTCATCGGAAAGAATTACCTTAGATGTAACCCCAATTATCTAGCAAGTTTTGGCTTTCAAATTTTAATACACTCACAGTTTTTCACAAATACATACTGAATAATTGTTCTTAAAAAATTCTTGTTTTTCACTAATTTAAATACGTTTCAGAACCAATCACCTATTTTGCATACGATTAATGTCACTTTTTACACTGGGTTTCCTGTAACCAATTACCATGTAAAAACAGAATTAGGTGTATTCTTCTTTGTTTATCGTAATATGTAATTATAGTTATGAAACACTAACAAAATATGAATGCAGAATTTCTCTCCAAAATTAATGAAGTAGATCAAAAGAAGATAATTAACAATACTCTTAAAAACTGTTACAAGTTCTAAGAAACAGTTTGTAACTTTACAACAAATAGCAACCATCAAGTGTAATTATAGTAATGCAACACAGCTAGAGTATTCAAAAAACCGACTTTTTTTTAGAAAACTGGTGTTCGGGTTATTCGAGAATTTGCATTAAAAAAAAAAAACGGTTTCGAATACAGTTACTACTGAAAAACCCGGCTTTCATTATATGCGGTAATATTTATGTTTTTCTTTATTATACCCACCACCAAAAAGAGAGGGGGTTTTTTAAGTTTGTCATTTCGTTTGTAACACATCGAAATATTGGTCGTAGAACCAAAAATTCAATATATTCTGGGTCTTTATAAGATTCTAAGACGATCTAGCAATGTCCGTCCACGTGTTGAAGGCACGATAGAGCTTCGACAAAAGTCATAGAACAAAGAAATTTGTACCAAACATTCTTTGATCCACCGAAATGTTTGGTATTGAAAATGGACAAAATCGGTAGGATCCGATTTATAGATTTATAGACCAAAGTTTCCGACAACCTCGATATTTTCAAGAGGTTTTTTTTTTACAATTTTCTTCAAATATAATGCAGATAATCAGGTATGTGATGAAAATCGTTTTCATCGTTAAAGTGATTTGAAATCGTTAAAAGATGTGATGTGTGACAATCTGTCGATTTGCTGTAACAATTTCATATTCCATTTTGTTGCTTTTCGAAGTCAGTTTAAATTACTTTTCAAATCGACGTTTTTAACTTTGACGTACATATTCGGCTTCATCGTTGGAATTATTTTCATTAAGAAGTAAATAAACTGCAACAGCATCAGGAATTTTGTTTATTTTAATTATAAATATTTTCAAATGTTATTCACAAAAACACAGTTCAGAATTGTATTATAAGTGTTCGCAAAGTTGTATTTATTAAAGACAATTGAAAATGAAACAAAAGTGGAAAATTAAATCGATCGAAATCAGTCACATAGTTAACGATTTGGAAAAGCGATTTAGTTTTCATTTTTCAAATTCAACGCAAAATAATTCGCATATACGAGTATGTATGTATACATAAATCGTCGTACATAGTTTCATGATAATCGGCCCATAAAAGATCATAGCTCCCTTATGAGGTTGGTTGATTGGTTTACGTGGTAGTTCACTACGTGCGAACACTTAAGTAGAGTCGAAGGGACATCGTTTTAATAAGACCAGTAAATCGTTAGATTTATCAGACAGAGATATCTCAGTAGGTCATTGAGTTTTGACCCGGCTACCACACCAAGATTGTTCAATGTATAGTTTCCCATGAATTTATGTCTCTTGACACTTAGGGCTGGGCATTCGCAGAGAAGGTGGAAAATCCTTTCCTCTCCATCCCTATCCTTACAACTACGACAATGGTCATTAAAAGGAAGTTCTGGGCGATTAGCATGCTTGCCTAACGTCCACTGTCCCGTTAATACTTCCAGCAACCTTGATATATCCTTTCTATTCCGGGTTATCAGTTGCATAGTACGTTTCTCGTTAAAAAATGGCCACATCAACTTGGCTACCCTACATGTGTCTAAGTTACGCCATCTGCACTCAGCCTTTGTAAGAAACTGTCTGAAGATAATGCCTTTGATAGTCAGCAGTGGAATTGCTACTGAGACCGCATCGGAGATATCTAAGGCAGATCCCATTCTGGCTAGTTCGTCTGCCCGTTCATTGCCATAGTGGTACCTGTGCGCAGGTACCCAAACCAAAGTAATGCCAGATAGACGACCTAGCCTTGACAGAGAATTCCTACATTGCCCAACTAGTGAGGATGAAATTGTGTAGGCATTCAGTGAGAGGAGTGCCGCCTGACTGTCGACAAAAATACCTATATTGCCGCGGATATTATGAGGACTACTCTCGAAAACTCGTTAACCTTTATGTAGATCCATATTGAATATGTATGTACAAATTATACTATTGACTTTTTTGAAAGTTGGTTCATAATTGGTCATAGCTCTTATACAAGCTGCACTTCCGAGAATAAATACAGACTATATAGAAATGACGAATTTGACGTTTCAAAAAGCCAAAATCATCATTTATGTTTTACATGCTGCAAAAATATAAACAAAGGACAGTTCAAAAAAAAAAGAGACAAGTAAAAATTCTTGATTATAACTAGAATATGCATAAATTCTTGCAAATATCCCATAATAAGTGACTTGGTGGTGGGTATAAACTTTCACTTGCTTTGTGTATGCGCTCGTGAGGTAGTTTTATACCCTACACCACCATAGTGGGGAGGGTATATTGGATTTGTGCTGATGTTTGTAACGCCCAGAAATATTGGCCCAACACCCGATCGACTTAGAATCACTTTCTGAGTCGATTTAACGATGTCCGTCCGTCCGTCTGGCTGGCTGTCCATGTAAAGCTTGTGCGCAGAGTACAGGTCGCAATTTTGAAGATATTTCGATAAAATTTGGTACATGATATTTTTTCTGCCTAAGGATGGATGGGATTGAAACTGGTGGAAATCGGTTCAATATTTCACCAAGCCACCATACAAATGTCGTCCCGAAATTGTGGTTTACCGGTCTTAAATCTTTGAGTTATGCAAGTATGCAAACAAAATTCGCCACAGATGAGTAGTAAATGAAGCTAAAACACATCTACAAATTTTGTACAGATCGGTCCATAATTAGTCGTAGCTCCTATATAAGGACCACTTTCAAAAAGCACTTAAAAGAACATAACTCTTTTCAAAATGTTGGCATCCAAATAAAATTGAACACAAATATGTTTTTTATATATAAAGGGTGGTTAAATTGTAAGGGCCGATGTTGAATGTGAACCACACCTAAACGCCAAGCTTTTTTCCGAATTTTATTTGACATTTCTCTATTTCAGACTTACTCAATTTGAACCATGGAGAGATACACAATCCAACAACGTGTTAAAATTATCCAGACTTATTATAAAAATAGGCATTCAAATCAAAATGCATATCGTGCACTTCGTGATTTTTTTGGTCAATTTGATCGTCCAAATGTGCGTACAATCGCAAAAATCGTGGAAAAGTTCGAGCAAACCGGGTCTGTAGAAGATGTGAGAACACCAGTACAGCTCGTACTGCAGAAAATATTGCTGCTGTTCGCGATAGTGTGGCTGAAGAGCCGTCCACCTCAACTCGTCGTCGTGCCCAACAATTGCTCCTCTCACGCTCGTCGTTTATGAACATTATGCATAAAGACTTGCATTTACACGCTTACAAGGTGCAATTGGCTCAAGAACTAAAGCCTCTTGACCATTCCAAACGTCGTGAATGGGCAGAATAGTGGCAAGAAATGGCAACAGTGGATGATCAATTTTCGAAGAAAATCATCTTCAGTGATGAGGCACATTTTCACCTCAGTGGATTCGTCAATAAACAGAATTGCCGCATTTGGGCGAATGAGAATCCAAGAGTGACTGTCGAAAAACCAATGTACCCACAAAGAGTAACTGTTTGGTGCGGTTTATGGGCTGGCGGCATCATCGGGCCGTATTTTTTCCAAAATGAGGCCGGTCAGGCAGTTACTGTGAATGGTGTTCGCTATCGTGAGATGATAACGAACTTTTTATGGCCCGAATTGGAAGATATGGATGTGGACGATATGTGGTTTTAGCAGGACGGTGCCACTTGCCACACAGCTAACGAAACAATGGCTCTTTTGCGCAACAAATTCAATGGCCGGGTTATCTTACGTAATGGCGATGTCAATTGGCCGCCAAGATCATGTGATTTGACACCGTTGGACTGTTTTTTTGGGGTTATTTGAAAGAAAACAATTCAAGAGCTAAAGGATGAGATAATTCGGCACATTAACGGCATAGAACCTCAATTATGCCTCAGGGTCATCGAAAATTTGGACCATCGGATGGAGGTGTGCCGCCGTGGTCGCGGCGCCCATTTGGCCGATATTTTGTTACATACATAATTGAGTAATACCAATATATCATAATAAAATAAAGTTACAATAATTTCCTAAATAGTTTGTGTTTTATTCAAAATCAACATCGGCCCTTGAAATTTAACCACCCGTTACATATAATATGGTAGAAGTTTATGATGATCGGTCCATAATTAGTCGTAGTTCCCATATAAGGCCCACTTCCGAAAATCACTTTAAAGAGCATAAATTTCTTAAAAATGTTGGTAATCAAAGAAATTCGACACAAATAATATGCAGAAATGATGACACCTAATTTTATAATGTTCGGTCCATAATTAGTCGAAATTCCTATATAAGACCCTCTCCGTAATTCACTTTAACTTCCATAAATCTTTTAAAAGTATTTATATTTATTCACAGAAATCATGACACTGACTTTTGGTCCAAAATAGGTGATATCTCCCATATAACGCCCACTTCTGAAAAACTGTTTTATATTTACATATACATACTAGGTGTAGGGTATTATATGGTCGGGCTTGACCGACTATACTTTCTTACTTGTTACATATAATGAAAAGTTAAAAGAAAAAACAAACAAAAAATACATATCCTTTAGATCTACTACATAATAATAAAGTATTAAAAGTATGTTAAAGGATATCTAAATATTCTTAATAAAATTGCTTTACAAATGGAAAAATTTCGTAATAATATACATACGTCGCATATATGAGCTAAATAGTAGAAATCAATTTTAGGACCGAAAACTTTTAATTTTTTTCAAACGGGCACTATTCTGTTTGATACAGTACAACATCGTCCGCATAAGCGACAGCCTTAATTCCCTTGAATTAACAACAATCAGCCAAAGTAGAGGAGAGATTACTTCACACTACCTTGTGGCGTTCCCCGTTCAACTTGCTTCGATTTTTCGCTGTTACCAAGACATGCAGTAAAGACTCTCGATTTCAGCATGTTCACTATTCAGCTGCAGATATACGTACGTACATATGTACCTATCAGCATCTAAATCTCCTACAGCATAACGAATTGCAGAGGTTGTCACGATGTTAAAGGCCCCTTCTATATTTAAGAACGGTGTCATCGTTTAAATTCCAGTGATCTCTCAATAGTCCTTACTACCTCATGTAAAGCTGTTTCCGTTGAGCGACCCTTTTGGTAGGCATGTTGGCTTGGAGACCAAAATATGGCGAATTCGTATTGAACAATAATTCACTTTTATTAATCTGTTAGCAAACATATAGTGAAAGGTAGACTAAGGTTGCAGTTCTTAAAGGGGGTAGAATCTATTACTATTTAGTACAAAAGTGTGTGTGCTGTGGTATGTATATGTGCGTATATCGAAAGGTACAACAATTCGAGAGGGTGTTTCTATTTAGGCGGCCGTACAAAGGAAATCTAAACTATATTTTTATTTATTACACCATTAGTGATTGAATTTCATATTTCACATGAGCGTGCAACACAGGTACGCAATTAGGTCCAGGATGTGTTTTTTTTTTCGTAAATGTATAAATGTATGTTGTTGTGCTTTTAACCTGTTTGCTTAACTTTGCAAATGATAATTTTTGATTGTCGTCCTTCTTACTCATAAAATTTAAATGTCCCCTGGCTCCATGTCCACACTCCCTTAGAGAAGGGCAACAAAGTAATATTGCTTACGAAGTTTTCTTAAATTTGTGTTTATTTTTCGTTCCTATTTTTCATTATTCTCCCGCTGGTATGTTTATTCGAAGTAAGTTTTAGTGAAACAATCTATTGTATTCCATCTGCAGCACAGTCTGCACAAAAAACCAGTTTTTTTCTACTAAATAGCAACCGTTGTTTCTTGTTTCAGTACGTTGCTGTATAGCTGTTTAAGACAGTTGAATAATCAGAACTTTAAACATATTAATTGATGGACAAAAGATTACTTCAATTTGTTTAAATGGCGTCTAAATTGTTTGTAAAGATTTATTAGATTATTTCTTTTACTATTTTTTTCTATTTTTAAATAGGGTACGAAAATTATGAAAGATTTTTAGAGATAATTTTTTTGACACCATTAATAAGAACCCAATGAAAAATTATTTATTTGTAAACAACATTTTAAATAACAGTTTTGAAAATCTTTAATAAATGAAAAATTTTTTTGCCGATTTTTCATATGTTCAGCGGTGCAATCTAAGAAAGAAATAAAAAATCCCATACATGTACATTTGTAAAATCATATATAAAGCTTTCATTCCTTTAAACGCCATCATTCGAAGTATGTGTGCTTAGTTTCCATCCAAGTATCTCTATCGAATTGTTGCATCCCTTACGTGTCGTACGATATGAGCCATACAGCCTGCCTGATTTCTTATCATGTTAAAATCAAATTCCCGAAAGAGCAATTTTTCATTCCGGCAAGAAAAAACAACTTAGTTGGAAAATGTTGTACAACATGAAGAAGGCAAACAAAAAGGCACGAAACAAACTTAAATTTCTATGTAGCCGTGTAGAGTGCGATTGTTGCGTATAAGAAAGGGGGCAGATACAAATTTGTATGTGCAACTAAAATGTTGAGAAAAACCTAAATTTTTGACAGAAATAAATGAAATGTATTAAGTGGAATTTGGCCAGATTTTTTTTTATACTAAATACATATAAATATATTTACAATAGATTAAATGGAAACCCAAAATTTAAGTAAATTTAATAGTATTGAACAGGTCTGCAATTTGTTCATGAAAATGATAAACATACATTGAGGCCCCTATTATGAGCTGCATTCGACAATCGATATTCGCTGGCTATCGAAAATCGACTATCGAATGTAAAATTTGTATTATGAGTTGGCGTCACTGTCGAACGAATTTTTTATTGAACACAAATTTGCTGTTGACGGGGTTTAAAACTGTGCAAAATTTATTAAAAATGTATTTGTTTTGTTTTTTTTTTTGGTTTTGGTAGACCAAATACTACTTGTAAATTACTTTTGGTAATATCCTGCAGGTCTAAGATACAAAACAGCAATTGGAGAAGCTCGTTTCTCTCATGAAGAGCATTAGTGCAGCAGTTCATCAGTAAAACAGCAAGTCCACAAACGCCTCTTTACAGAGTCGAAAATTTTTAATTAATCTGTAAATTAAATTTATCCTTCTCAAAACCTTATTAAATAATGTACTCAAGTGGTGGAATCCATTTCCAAAATGTTGGAAGCATCCTTCAGCCTTTGTCTGCTTCTGGCCAGTTCTAGTAAGGATTCATCTTCATCAGACGAATCATCAAACCATAATTCCGTGGTGGTCATTTCAAATGTAATTTATTTTTCTTTAAGAATTTGTAAACAAATATGGCGCCAGCTGATAGAAATGTCTTATTGTGAATAACCCAAAAAGAGTGATTTTCACAATAGCGTTTTTTCATCGAACGTGCACCATAATACCAAATAAAAA
Organism: Bellardia bayeri; assembly: GCA_950370525.1. Lineage (NCBI taxonomy): Eukaryota > Metazoa > Arthropoda > Insecta > Diptera > Calliphoridae > Bellardia > Bellardia bayeri. The sequence goes on along the minus strand of OX493268.1, from coordinate 44,792,306 downwards.
TTCGTTCGAGAAGCATTTTCGATCACAGTCGAAAATCGAATTTTGCTCATAATAGGCACCTAAATCAAATTAATGCTGTCGTAAAGAAGAGCCATTTGAGGAGATTTCAAGTGATGTACAATTTGTTGTGAAAATTGCAATACGACAATTGTTTTAATATCCTTATTGTGAATTGTGATGTCGATCACATTTCTTTTTAATTTCTTATTCAAGTGTTAAATTCCTTTACTTAGTTAGGGTTGCATTTCTTGTTAATATTCACTACAGATTTGTACGCAGTTAAATTTATACTTGTACACATGTTTTGAATAAATCTTAAGTATGGGAATGAGCCGTAAATACAATTACTTTTACATAGATCCATTTATTTTCTTAAGTGTTTATATATGTACTACATCCCTGTTGTTGTATTCTACATAACTATTGTTTTGTTTTCTTGTTTTCTGTCTACTTTGAATACTACTGCGTAAGTTGTTTTGTTTTAGTCACTTAAAGTAAAATTTGTTTCATAAAAAGAATTTAAATGAAATGTCCTTTAGCATTTTGTTAGAATTGTCTATAAAATACTATTGGCGAAAAATGATAGAAATAAAGATTACGCCATCTCGAGCTCACAATTTTAAATTTCTGCGCAAGTCGCACAAATGACGTCACGTAAAAATTTCAAATTTACATTTGGTTTTCAAAAGTTGTATGAAAGTTTAAGTTTTGCTATAAATTTCATATTTGTTGTATTACATAATTACCAAAATTAAATTATGCCCACGCCTGATGCGGAAATGGACTATTTTCAATTGTAGCCGAGTTGGAAGTTGAGTCATTAAGCATATTGTATTAACAATCATCTGTCATATACATGATATGGCTGCATTCTAATAGCTGCAATCATAGCGATGATCATCTAAATAGTTTAAAACTTATTTATTATGGTGCCTATTATGAGCAAAATTTGATTTTCGACTGTGATCGAAAATGCTTCTCGATCGAATTTTTATTTGGTATTATGGTGCACGTTCGATGAAAAAACGCTATTGTGAAAAGCACTCTTTTTGGGTTATTCACAATAGTACATTTCTATCGGCTGGCGCCATATTTGTTTACAAATTCATAAAGAAAAATAAATTAAATTTGAAATGACCACCACGAAATTATGGTTTAATGATTCGTCTGATGAATAGAATTAAGCTTCTGTGTAATGCCCTCCCATTTTTTGGCTGCCAACATTTTGCCAACAGTGGATCTTCTTCAATGAGAGAAACGAGCTTTTCCAATTGCTGTTTTCTACTTACGACCTGCAGGATATTAACAAAAGTAATTTACAAGCAGTATTTGGTTGACCAAAACCAAAAAACAAACAAATTCTAACATTTTAAATAAATTTTTCACAGTTTTATACAGCGTCGACAGCAAATTTGTGTTCAATAAGAAATTCGTTGAACAACGAAATTTTCGACAGTGACGCCAACTCATAATACAAATTTTATATTCGATAGCTGGCGAATATCGATTGCCGAATGCAGCTCATAATAGGGGCCTATATTTCGCAAATTTTGGCAATCCTAGAGGAACATTACGGCGGTTTAACAACAAGTATAGCATACAGACAGCTGATGAAGAGAGATTTTTCAAAAAATGCTGAAATTGTTTAGTTTTTGCGTTTGTCTTATTTATTTTATATATTTATTGATACTTTAATTTTGGCATTTTGAAGGCTTGATAACATAAACATACGGCTTTGTTCAATATTGTGTTCGCAATCAGATACATAGTTGTATCATTCCATGTTCAACATGCAGCAGCAGCGTGAATTGTTCATATGTACATATACATATGTCTATTACTTAAGTATATATTGGATTAAAGTTTTTCTAATAAAAATTTGGAAATTTCATCAAAAAGTAATAAACATATTTCCGTTTTTCTGATTTTTTGAAGATTTTAAAATATATTGCCGATTTTTATATTTTGTTTTGACTATTTTACGCAAAAATTATCTGGCAACAGTGTACGTCGAACTGATGTCTTGTTCGTTACCCATCCATTGCAGGTTTTTCATAAGGGCAGCAAGCTAATTCGGACAAAGTGGTTTCGGATATCTAAATATCCGAAGTAATATTTGAAGAGGTGACAAAAGGAATGTCTTCAGCAACGCCATTCTGTCTTTCATTCTACGTACGTAGTATTCTTTCGGTACCTGCAATTGTGTATTTTTTGCGCGGTCATTGTTGGAGAGACCCAGATTTATTTTTATTAAACATATTTTTTCTTTAATTGTTTGTTTGTCCTTTAATTGTTTTAAAAACTTTTATGATTTATTTTTGTTTACGATCTGTGCATAAGGTTTTCTTGTATCGTTTTATAACATCATTTACAGTGTTTCGGTTTTTTTGGGTCTTATTTTATTTTAATGGTTTTTAAATATAGAAGGGACAGAAATTTATCTCTAATTTTTTATTGCTTGGTACAATTTTTCCCATTTTTAATACCAAACATTTCTTGTCGATAGAGAATATTTAGGTAAAATGCCATATCTTTTGGGCGATTGTTGAACATAGCTAGATCATGTTTGATTTTTATAGGGACCCAGAATATATATATACTTTTGTGGTTCCAATATTTCCAAGTTTTGGAATTTAAAAATCATGGAATTTAAAAATGCGGTATTCGAGCACTTTAATTTCCTGAGCCGTTCTAATATACATATACATATGTACATACTCGTACATGTGCATATATCTCACGAGATGAATTTTCCTTATTTTTATCAATAATATACTTTAAATTTGTCACAATATATGTATGTATTTGTAAGTATGTACTGTGAGCGTCAAAATAAAGTCAACACTAAAAATTATTAAAAGAAAAGCTTAATGATAGTAACGTAAATATTATTAAAAAATTATATTGGATTTTTATATACTTATATAGTTATTTAAGTAAATAAAATTAAATTCACAAAAAATTTTAATTGATTTATTGTTAAAATATACCAATTTTTATGCGTCCAAATAAAGTCAAACGTGGCATCATCTTTTAATTTTTATTGTGGAAATAATTCGATACCTCGGGAGCTATTAGAGCTCTCGTAAATCGTAACGAAATTTCAAATGGTTGGAGCTGAGTATAATTGCAAAGTGCCGTTCAAAAAAATTTCAAGCTTCATAATTTATCATTAAAAGAGATTAAATTATGACGTTAAGTAGTGGACAATTTACAATGGGAAGACAAACATCAATAATGACTCGGCAAATCTTAATATACTCACATAGAATAGGCAAATCTCTTAGTGAAAGACGAGCCTTTAATTTTTTAGGATAATATTCTTTTCAACGATAAAAGTAAATTTGAAATATTTGAAGTCAAATTACTCAAAATCGGGCGAACCAAAAACGAAGCCTATGTATTACATATGTATTATTATTTAATATATATGTATTACCAAGACGGTAAAACATGGCGGAGGCTCAGTAAAGGTCTGGGATTGTATGGCGACATCAGGGTTTATAGAATCAATCAATCAATCACAATAAAGTAGAAAGATTATATCAACATTTTAAAAAACTAAATTTTCCAACAGGATAATGATCCTAAGCATAACTCCAAATTTGCTGCCCAATCATTGTTCAAAAACTCTAGATCAGCCTCCGCAGTCCCCAGACCACAATCCAATTGAGCACCTGTGGGAATTTGGCAAAGAAGTATTTCTTGCAAGGATAAACTAAAAAACTCGTTGATTCTATGTCTAGAATAATGGTAGCTGTGATTAATGTTAAAGGACTACAAGCAAAATATTGAATACAATGTTTTATATACAGCCATGTCGCAGAATTTAATTCCGTCCGGAAATGGAATCAATTCCGCATTTTGCTTCCTTAGAAAAAGTACAAGGAACATTTTTTTCGGAATGAAACCACTTTTAATTTGCTATGTGGAATTGTAATTCTTTTACTTTATTCCGGTACTTTTCTGTTAAAATTTAAATATTTTTTGTGTTCCCTTTTTTCTAGTTTCTGTTAATGATTTACATATATTTTGCTTAATTTACTTATGAAATATGCAATATATTTTGTTTTAAATTTATACTTACTTGTAGTATACATATATAATAAAATATTTTTGAAACAATATTATGTGTTTAGTTTATATTAACGGTCACAGTACATACTCGTATGTGAAATATATTACGAGTACTACATTGAAACACATTCACGAGAGGTATCTAATAAGTACTTTTAAAATATAGTACATATATGTAAATACATATATTAATTAAACCCATTTCATGCTTTCAAAACTGAAAACATAAAACGGAGGAAATAAAGGGTCCGTCAAATAACTTTTTTTTTTTTAAAAAGCTATAAAAAACTACTAAATATTTTCTCAAATTTCTTTTTTTATTTGAAAGTACAATTCTTCCGGTTAATAATAGAATTAAATTTCATTCAAATGGCTGGCCATGCAGTAGCCTACACGATCGGTCCAATTTTTAAGAACATTATCGATTGTGTGCAGCTGTATTTCACCAATGGCTTCACGAATATTGCCCTTTAAAGCGTCAATTGTCTTTGGCTTGTCGTTGTAACACTTATCTTTGACGGCACCCCAAAAATAATAGTCCAATGATATCAAATCGCAGCTACGAGGTGGCCAAACGACATCAGCTCTGCGGCTGATAATGCGATCTTCAAAAACAGGGCGCAAAACATCGAGTGGAGCTTCGGCTGTGAGGCATGTAGCACCGTCCTGTTGAAACCAAATCCTCCTCTTCAATTTTTGTGAACAAAAATTCGTTCAACATGGCCCTGTAACAGCCACTCCTTGCTCATTTTCGAAGAAAAATGGCCCAATTATGCTTCTGGACCAAAATCCGCAACAAACAATAATTCGTTTTGGGTGCATCGGCTTTTTAATGTATGTGTGCGGGTTTTTTGTGCCCCAAATGCGACAATTTTGCTTGTTTACATACCCGCCAAGATCAAAATGAGCTTCATCTGAAAAGATAATTTTTTTTGGCAAAATCGGCATCTTCTGTAAGTCGATCGCAGGGCCATTTAGCGAAGCGCAAACGCATTGGATGGTCAGTTGGCTTCAACTCCTGAACCAATTGGGCTTTGTATGGCGTCATACCAAGGTCTTTTTGCAAAATTCGTCTCAATAATGTCTTCGAAATGTTCAATTGTTGAGAACGACGGTGAATTGATGTTGATGGCGTTTCATGCACACTTTCTACCAGATCAGCAATATTCTCGGGTGTACGCACTGTTTTTGGCTTTTGGCGCTTTGGTTTATCGATGAGGATGATTTGCAAAGTAATGTCGCAATATTTCCCAGCGTTGTTCAAGCGTATACACAACCATATTCGTTCAGCGGAAGGATAAAACTTTAGATGGCGGACCCGTTGTGTATAATTTCTCTATTTTGTAGGATCCAAGAAATACAACCCAAATATAACGAAGTTTCGGCTAATGATCACAGTAGTAATTTAGACAGTAAAATTTCGACAAAACCCTATTTAGAATGGAAATCAACTTGTAATGCTGATATTAAGCAAAAATCGATCTAATTGTTGGTTAGCTCGATCGAGTAATAAATATAAATATATTTATAAGAATATATGTATAAGTTTGGTAAACAAGTGAGTTTTTCATTAAAATTTTATTACATTTGCAGCTATTTAATTCATACTGAATCATTTCACCTGCCCCCTTACAAATTTCATTTTGAAATAGGGCTTTCGTGCAAATAAGGTTTATTTTAATTTTCTTCTTGTTTTAAGATACATTTTCAGTCTGCTCTCGTATAAATATTTATTTATGTACAAATGTATGCATGCATCAATCTGCATTTCATTCGTTTTGTTGCTTTTTTTTTTTGTTAAAATAAGTGTGCTAAATGGTTGTACATATTTGTTGCATGTTTTTGTATCTGTTGTCTGTAGAAAAAGTCAATTGAAAAATAAATTGCTTTCTAATTGCTTTCTAGAAAATGAAGACTGACAATTGTGGGACGAGAGTATGACTGCGATTACTTTAGGGCTCGCACTGGCATACATACTGACATACATCCGAGTTTAGTAAGTAGAATGAATGCGTGATGTGAGTTTCGTGTTCCGGATAAATCAAGAAAACATTAACCCCCTGGCCCACGATGGCGAACGATAACGTTCGCTTAGATAAGACTTAAGACACAAACTTAATTGTGGAATAAACAAACTTGATTGAGTAAAAAATAGATACGATAAAAAGTTTTTGTCTTAAGTCTTATCTAAGCGAACGTTATCGTTCGACACCGTGGGCCACGCGGTAAAAATCAAGCTTACATATCACCAAAAATCGTGTTTTAGGGGTAATCGTTGCAAAAATGAAAGTGTATTTTAGGGGTAACGGCGGCGAAGCGACAAAGCCAAGCTTTTTTTAATTCCGTATTTTAAATTTGTTTTTTTTTTTATGTCAGACTGAAACATTTAACTGCAACTATCAGTTACAGAACCAAAGAATTGTTTTCAAAATATTCACAAATGATGAATATCTAAATATAAATTTATTTAATCTCAAATAGAACTTATCAAAAACAAAAAATATATATACACACATACATATGATTTTTATTTGCCTAAAAAATATCAATAATTAAAAAATTTCAATAAAATCATTACAACTTCAAGGGTATTTATGTATATTTCCCAAAAAAGAAAACTTAATCATAAACAAGTAAGAGTGCTTATGTATTTTAGGTTTATTTTGGTTTAATTTCATCTCAATAATGTTATTTACAAGAATTTTAAATAAAAATAATAAAGAAAATTAAAAATGTTTTTTGATATTTATTTGAGGTCTAAAACACAAAATAAACAATTAGTACAAAAAAACTAGCATGTACTCAATTTTGCACAAAAATATCAAAGTTTAACGTTAGATTTGTATGTACCTATCATACCATAGGTATGATTCTTTTTTGTTTATGTCTTAAAAAAACTTTAGTTTGATATTCATTTATATGCGTGTGGTAAACTCTTTTTGCAAATTATCCAACACAAATCAAATTATAATAAATAGTGAAGAAACTGTGGCTATTCTATGCGAGTAATAGCTAAACATCTAAGAGTAGAGTCAAATAGTGGTAATAAGAGTTCAAAAAAGGTATTCCATTGTTCCCAAACCACAAATCGGAGATTGCAAAAAACTATTAACTAAGGCGGACACACGTCTCATGGCAACACACGTGAAAAGAGACAACTGCCCTGCAAAAAACGCGAGAAGTCCATACATGCTGGATTATGAACCATATAATCCAGCTTGGCATAACACGGGACTAGTCCCAAAAATACTCCTAGTAACTACGAAAGCACGAATAATTGTTGTGTAACAAAAAGTTCTGCTTTGAAAATGAAATTGTCCATGAGTGCATTACATAGGTCCATGATGTAGTAACTACATTTTAGCTACAATGGACCACGTAATCCATAGATTTTTGCAATGTGTTTAACACTAAAAGTTGCTTTTGTAGCAATAGGCAAACGCGTTAGTCGATGGACAGCAAGATGAGCCCTTTGCGATATTGGCTACATTTCAGCAATAAAATCAAACCAAATTCTGAAAAATATGAAAGTTTTCCAGAGAGCACAGAAATATGACAGTAGAAGACGGGAAACATGTAATCTGGTTAGACGAACTTGCTGTCAAAGAGTTCAACGACACCATGTTAAGGAAAACTTGAAACACGTGGTGGGGTCATGATATAGGGTTGATTTAAATGGTGACACCTTGGACCACTGTAAAGAACAGAAGGAATAATGAGGAAAGAGGACAATCTGCGTATTTTGCAAACTCATCTTCTTGATTTTGTAGATTTGCGAATTAAGTTACTTTTCAACATGACGGTGACCCAAAGCACACTTCCAAAATCGTGGAAAAATAGCTTAGCGAGCAGAATTTTATTTTTTCACGTAGTGGCCAGCAAAAGGCCCTGACCTTCATCCGAGTGAGAATTTGTAGTCAATCGTAAGAGGTTGGGACAATATTGATTAACTCCAATCCATTTGGACGACCATAGTCAGCGCGTTCAGCGCGAATGGAAGGGTATTCCAAATTAATTGTAAAATGTATATTACGAAATAACGGACTTTGGACTAAATATTCAAAATACTATCATTCCCTATAGTTTTTGTATGGAGCAAAATTGAGTACATGCGAGTTGTTTTGTAAAAATAGCTCTAATTATTACGGAATGCTCATTATCTCGAGATCCCTTTACGTCACCACTCTGAATTTTTTATAGGTCATTAACCATGCATTGGTTAATAATTGAGGAAAGTTAGGGAAATATATTAAGACAACACTACATCAATTTTGTCAAAATTAGATGAGTGTTTAAATACTTTTCTATAATTGAAATTGACCGATATTACACTGGTTCTTATATAAAATTTAAACATCAATAGAAGACAAATCAAAGCGAATTTAACATTTGTGATCAACTTCAAATGTTATATAATCAAAAAGAACTATTTTCGGACTTTTTAACAATGAGTTGGCAACAATATTAAAGCATAACATTTGTACAGCTGAAGACAACAAACATTCTTAAATATTAAAAAAAATTGTCGTGAAAATCATACAAAATGTATGTGCGTGTATAAAATATAAAATTCAACATAGGTATCCTGACAATGTGTCAGATGCTGCAGACCATAGATACATTACACACATTCACAGATACTCACATACATATGTATAAATGTATATTCATTATTTACATTCAGTATGTGAACGATCCAAATAAAAATATATGCGAGTGTTTTAAGTTAAAAATTGCTAGAACAAAAATTATAAAAAGATGGAATAGAAGAAAAAATAAACAAGACAAACACTTCACTTCCTGTGATTCATTTTTCCATATTTCTCTAGAAATTTATAAAAACACACATTTACCAAATATTTTAGCATCCTTACAAAAACCATAGTTGTTACACAATTCTGAAAACCAAATCTAAAGTTTCAAATAATTTAAAAATTAAATCAACAATAAAACAATCTATGTGCACCAAATAGTCTTTAAACTAACAATAAGTAGGCCACAACTATCTTTTAATAACTAATAGAAATTTAAGCTGAAATGGTGCGAAATATCAAAAAGAATGACTGTGTTTTCTTCCACTTGTTTCATTGAGTTTCATAGAAAGTCTTTAAATTTTTATTGGTTTTTAATGTTTTACTCAAAAATCTTTAAATTCTTAATGGCATACGAAAACTTAAAGTCTTTAAGATCTTTAAATGCCACATAAGAATTTAAATTTTTCATCTAAAGCAACAGCAAAAATACAACAATAAAAGAACACGAAAAAAAACTGCTGAACTAAGCAGAGCAGCATAAAAAATATAAAAATTTGAAGAAACTTTTCTTCTGGGTCCCATACAAATTCTCTTCATACATACAAATAAACAAACACACACACACACACACACATACCCACAAACACTAACGTTCTGACAGGACATCAGCAACAATGGATGCATAAGAACGTCTATACGTTTGTTTGTTTGTTTGGATGCCAGTGTGAAGGGTATATTGTACTTGTATGTACATAGATATTTCACCAACTGAGCTGCATGCTGTTTTCTAAGATACTCATAGTGCAGGGTAACAATATACAAGAAAATGATCCTTAAACTGGAAAAACCTTTAGGCCATAATACCATGATTTGAAAAGATTCCGGTAACGGTATTTTAGCGATAAAAATATGTTAAGAATAACAAAAAAATACGACAATTTAAAAGAAATACTACAAATAATGCATATTTAAAGAACTGGGCAAATAAAAGTTGCTTTAAAAACGGGGTTTTCAAGAAGAACATTGGTTTTTTAAAACAAATAGAAATAAAAAAATTTATATGAAAATTATTCAAAGGTTCATTATATTGGTACACAGAAAAAAAATAAAATTGATTTTCAATTAAAATATTCGGATATTTAATTAAACATTTAATTGAAAGTGGACCGATGAAGGAATTTGAAGTACCAATTAAAATATTTTGTAAAAATTTAATTAAAAGTAGTTTTAATTAAAAAAAATATTATATTATTTAATTGAAAATTGTTTTCAATTAAAAATTTAATTGATATGATTAAAAGTTTAATTAAAAATCAATTAAGACTCAATTAAAAGTTTAATTAAAATTTGTCGGGCAATAATCTGTGTATGTGTAAAATTTGACTATTTCAAATAAAAAATGCATCGGACTGTAATCGATTCGATTGGCTTTGTAGAGACCTTGGCGCATATTCAGAAATGATATCTAAGTTTAAACTTGTTTAAGTACCAACTTAAGTTATTCTTAGTTGATTACTTTCAGCACGAAAAGTTACAACTTAATTATGGGTAAAACTGTAACTAAATTTCAACTAACAAATACATTTAAAGAACAGCTGATTGATTTTATTTCTTGTCGTCGATAATGTTAACATATTTGGCCACCAATTCTTTAAATGTAGCTTTTTTTACCTGGCGACCAATTTGAGTCGCTCTAAAATACACAAAGCAATAAATACATATTTTTTTCTAACAATAATAATAATTTTACCTTATTTTCTTTGCCAATTGTGTCCATTTTGACAAAAAAAAAACACACACACACAAAAAAGAAAACAAACTAGAGATGTGTTTTTCGTCAACAAAAATCTACTAAATGCAGTGTTGCATTTCTTTTAACAGCTGAAAGCAGTTGCAAAGTTAGTTATGATTTGTGAATAAGATCTTTAACTATTTGTGAATTATTTTTTAGTTTCTGTTTAATAAGTTTCGAATTTAGTTACGATTTCTGAATATGCGCCCTTATCTTTTACATAACTTAACCACAGAGGTGGTGCTAAACAACAAACACTAGGAGGTTCAAGCTGAGAATTAAAAAGATATGATCTCTGACGTAAGGCGCCCAAACAATACAAATGATATGGTGTTACTGTCTCTCTTGCGATTTGTATAAGTATCTCTTTTGTTTTTATAGCAACCACCAGTTTGTCATTCCGTTTGTTACACATCAAAATATTGATCGTATATGTATATTCTGGGTACTCATTAGATTCTAAGATGGTTTAGCTATGTCCGTCCTTCCGTCTGTTGAAGGCGCGATAGAGCTTTGAAAGAAAGTCTTTTCCCAGGCATTCTTTGTTTCACCGAATTGTTTGTTACAAATAAGCAAAATCTGTCCAGTAGGATCCGAGTTATAGACCAAATTTTCAGACAACTTCAATAATTTCAAATATATTTTACAACAAGCCGAAATATTTGTGAAAGGATTGAATAATGTGAAGGCCGCCAATTATAAGAAAGTTATCAATGTTACATTTTTTCGAAAATTTGGATTGAAGGATTGAATAATGTGAAGGCCGCCGATTATAAGAAAGTTATCAATGTTACATTTTTTCGAAAATTTGGCTGGAAACTCGGTTAAGGTAAATGGATCACGCTATCGAGAGATGTAACTAAATTTAATTCAACAGGACTGAAATAATGAATTTCTTGCAAACCCAAATTCCGTAGCGCATAGTTTAACGAAATTCAACTGCATTATTTTTCGCCAATCGAATCGCTTACAGCCTTAAAGCGCAAAACCCGTGACGAGCTTAACGAAACAGACCAGCCGTTTTGCCAAATTGTGATTGTCAAACCCTACTCTTTTGAAAACCATACAAATTTGAATGAAATTTTTTGTTTTGAAAAAAAAAAAACAAAAGTTCTACACGAAAACCTGGTTACAATCAAGGAAAGGTTAAGGTGATGGCCTTTTAAGACTGGTTTAGAAAGTTATTCAGAAACAATTGGAATAAATATGATTTTTTAAGACAAGATACGTTCTGACAATTATGAATGTTCAGAAAAGATTTAATTTTATTTCTTTATTGATATACCCAAGTCATTATTGAAATAGAAAACATGGCACTCCTAAATATACATACATACATTCATACATAAATTCATACATTCATACAAATACGTAAATTACAATAAGGGAATTTATGTGAATTGTATTAAAGAGTGCGAATACGAACATGTTCGTATGTATTTATGACTCGCTGTACTTGTGTTTGTATGAAAATTCCCCAGCGGGAAAAATATGCTGTAAAGAGGCCTTCCAGAAGGCCTTATTTTGCAGTAACAAGGACAGATACCATGAAATTATATACACATTATTTCTACGATGGATGGACAAACTGTGATAAAAATAGTAAGAATCGGTCCAAAACTTGTCTATCATTCAATATATTTATAAAAAACAAATAAAATTTACGTTGACACTGAATAAGAAATACTGAATAATTATATTCTGGTCCTAACAACAGCGTAGTGTTTGTAATTCTCATTATGGGGGTTTTCTTTTCTGGCAAAAATGTTACACGTTTTTCCCATTTCGCACCTTTTTTAATTTTTTTATGTTCTTTTCTGAAAAAAATGTCAACACTGCTAAATTGTAGTGTGTTCTTTTTTATAAATGTCACACTATAAATTTAAAAAAATGTTGCGCCTTTCACACTCTGTATCATGGTGCAACCATGGTGAAATAACTCTACAAGGTGATGACAATATTACAACAATACAAAAGCAACAGAACAACATGGTACTTTTGTTTTTGCTTTCATGTTTGTAATGTCAAAAAAAACTGGTTATTGTTTACAAACATTTTTCCAGGAAAAATAAATACATACATACATACATACAATTTTTTAATTTCAAGATGAAAATAAAAATAATTTTTAAATTTGTTAATTTATGAAACATTTAATTTATGGACAATTGTTTTTTCACTTTTTTTGTATAACTTGATACGTTTGCTATTTTTTTAACACAACTTGAGCATACATACATACATATGAATATAAAGTTTGACATAACGAACATGACTAAAAAAAACAGCTGGCGTTTCAACACCACCTTGTAGAGTTATTTCACCATGGGTGCAACTATTCAAGGTGAGTGCAGTAGCCCAGCTGACTGATTTTGTTTACAATTTACTTATGTCAAAAGTAATACTTTGGCAAGTATTTTTGACTGTAGTACATTATTTTACACAAACAAAATGTCTCTTGTTTTTGTTTTGCGTTGTATTTGTTGTCGATTTGCACTCACCTTGTATAGTTGCACCATGCTCTGTATTTTTAGAGGGGGAGAATCGCACAATAAAACAGCTGTTGTTTTGTTTATGAATGTGTATTTGTGTTAAGAAACAAAAAAAAATATATATACAAAACGGAAAATATTATTACTTTTTTATTAATTTTTTTCTTTTTTAACAAAAAAAAAAAAAAAAAAAAAAAAAAAAACAAAAAAAAAAAAACAAAAACAGCTGGACATGAAAAGAAGTGTAACACTGTTGTGATTTTATGTTCTATTCTGACCATTACAAATTCGACATCTTTCAAATGTGGGCTAAACATTATAAAAATGTACATAATAAAGGTGTAACATTTTATTTCAGAAAAGAAAACACCATTTGGAGGGTATTTAAATGAAACCTTTAGTGGAGTTCCAATTGAGGAATGTCTTTGCGTTGATGAGCAAATTTGCATAAAATTGAACCTGAAACAGGAGCTGAAAACCTTGTTCTTAACAACGAGCCAAATTTAGGGGCATCATCAAACGTAGTCATGAGAATGTCAAGAATCATACCAAGGTACCAAAATTATAGGCTATACTTTGATAATTATTTTACATCATTGCCGTTGCTAGAATATTTAGCTAAGCAGCGCATACTTAGGCTTGGAACGGTACGACGTAACCGAATTCCTGATTATAAAATGTCATCTGACAAGGAGGTCCAAAGAAAACAAAGAGGATATTCTAAAGAATATGTTGCTGTTACAATGGTACTGATATTACCAATGTCATATGGAAGACAACAAAGCTGTGATGCTCTTGTCAACTTTTGCTGGTGAGTTTCTAAAGACCAAAGTTAGAAGATATGATAAAACAAACAAAAAATATGTAGAAATTGATCGCCCTTATGTTGTTGCCGAGTATAATCGACATATGGGAGGCATCGATCTAATAGACAGCATTATGGGAAGATATAAAATAGAGATAAGGAGTAAAAGATGGCAAGTTCGGATGTTTTATTATTTATTGGACCTTACTATGGCAAGCTGTTGGCTACTATATCGTGGAGTTAGAAATTTAAAAAAAAAAATCGGTGGTAAACATATGTCTTCAGCAGATTTTAGACTTCACATTGGAGAAACACTTGCAAGCTTGGTATAAAGCCTAACATAAAGAAAAGAACCTCTTTTGATAATATTCTTCCAGCAAAAAGACATAATGGTCCAGCACAATATGTACCGCCAATGGCAGTACGGCAGGATCAAATAGGGCACTGGCCGATTTGGGCTGAAAAGAGAGTACGCTGCAAATTTCCTCAGTGCACAAGCGTATCGCAAATTATTTTCGAAAAATGTGGCGTCGCTTTATGTTACAATAAACAAAATAACTGTTTCAAATTATTTCATACTATTTAACACTTTTTTCTTAACATTTGACTCCATATTACAGAAATGTCACAATCCTTGTAAACGTAAATAAAAATTGAAAATAACTTTTTTTTTTTAAATTCTGAGAAATATATGTTTGTATTTTTTAGTTAAGTCAACGATATTTTGCAAAACATTAGATTTTCATGATCATGATCATGAGGGTTAAGATTCGGCACGGCCGAATATAGCACCCTAACTTGTTATTACTCGTATAACAAAGTTCAAATTAATGTTTGTTGTTGTAGTGAATATATGTATAGAAGAATAATTACAAAAACATTCGTGTTTATTATTGAAAATCACTATAGACTAGGCGATAGTGTGCCAGACTATCAGTCAGAGGCAGGGCTGCCAGAAATTTTCAGCAAAAAATCTTAATTTCGCAAAAAAAAAGTCATATTTATGAGGAAAAAATCTTATTTCTAGAAATAAGTAGTTTTTTTTATTATAAATAATAAAAGCAATATGAATTCATATTTTATTTAATAGTAACCAAAAAAAAAAAAACAACAAAAATTCATTTTCTTATACTAAATTGTACATTTTTTGAGATCGATTAGTTTAAAATTTTTCAAATGGGAACAAAGAGTTTTTTTAATTGAACCTAATCTTCGTCTAGACAAAACACAAAATCTTTTTTTTTTGGGGGAAAAAATCTTAAAATCTTTTTTCGGTTAAAAAATCTTAAAAAATAAGGTAAAATCTTACTTCTGGCAGCGCTGGTCAGAGGGTTGCGGGTTCGCCAAAGACTCTGGGTGTTTTCTGCAGATAAACTAGAACTTTGCAGTTTGTGTTTGTTAATTATATAAAAAAAAGAATGTGTATGAAACACCTTCTCAGAGAAGGCATAGTGGAATGAGTATCGAATCTTTTATAATGTGTAAACTGGTCTTCTATAAGGCCTACAAATTGAAGCACTTGCAATTTTTCCCGCTGGGTCCTTCAACTAAATATAATTTCTTCTTCGTTTCTTCTATTTTATTTCTTCTGTGTGTTTCTACGTCCGTCCTTGCAGCTACGAGCCACACGAATATTTCTATTTTGTACGCTGGAGTGTAAGGCTTAGAGTTGCCAGTTGAGCCAAGATTTAGTCTCTATTATTTTCAATATTGGCTTGAAAAGTAAGTAATTTCTTTTTCCAAATCAGAGGTGTTTAGGATTCTTAAACTATTCTGCTATAATTAAAAAATGTTTGGTTTGAATATAAGTACATATTTTTAAATTGTTTGACAAGAAATTTTTCTAAAACATTTCATAATTTTTTTAACACGAAATATATGTGATAAATTGATTGAATTCCAGTTTAATTTCAAAGAGTAAAAATTCCAGTATCTTGCGAATTATGACTTTGACTGCAGATAACCCCAAAGAAAACGATCTGGCCCAAAACATAAATTAACTGCCACTTAAATAATTTCTCAATAAACCCATTGGACACAAAAAAGCAATTCTCACAGAACGCTGATAATACAGTTTATATATGATAGTATGTAATTTGAAGACGTTTTTGCAGTATGCGCCATTGAGTATGATATGAAAAAGTTCTAAATGGAACACCCAGTATAGTTCGTTATTTCTTGAATCTTGAGTTTTAAAAACCATTCTAGCAGCGCATTCGCTTTTTAATAGTGTATCGTAAGATTGGAAGGAAATGTTTTATAACAAGTAAGAGTGTTATAATCGGCTATGCCGAATCTTATATACCCTTCACCTTTGTTGTGGATGCATAATTATGTTGATAAACACGCCATCCGTTGATGAATTTGTTCGTAACAATAATAATACACTTTGTGTGATCAACGCCATCTGTTGATGAATTTGTTCGTAACAATATTAATACACTTTGTGCGATCATGATTGATGAAATTATTCGTAACAATATTAATACGCTTAGTTTTTTTGATAAAATTTTCAGAGGTTGTCTCGGATTTTTGCTCATATCTCCGTTATTTATGGACCGATTTTGCTGATTTTAAATAGCAAACTTCTCGAAAGCATGTCTGACAGAATTATTGAAGATTTGGATCCCGAAGATATCTGGGGACTTCAGAAAATTGATTTCAACCAGACAGACAGACAGACATGGCTTAATAGACTCCGCTATCTATAAGGATCCAGAATATATATACTTTATAGGGTCGGGAAATTACAAACGGAATGCCAAACTTATATATACCCTTATCATGAAGGTGAAGGATACAAAAATGTTATGTAGATAAGTAGGAATGGGATAGTCTAAACCATAGGTCGGCATCCTATAGCACAGTTGTGCAGAGAGCACTTCACACATACACTTAATCTCTTTCATTCAGTCGTCATTGAGACAGCACTGCATGCACATGCGGCGGATGCTTTTATATTTTTTTTTTTCAGAAATACTTCCCAACAAACATTTCAAATTATGTAGTAATGAATTACGAAAAATATTTTATAATTGATAATGCATTTGGTAACATGCATGTAATCAGCTTTTGAAGTAGTAGAAGTTCCGTTTGTATATCAATCTCGTTGTTAATTTTTTATGTGTTACGGAAAATATATTGTGAGTGTATGTTTCCTATCTAAGCTGTTTTTATAATTATGTTTATGTTTGCTGGGTAGTCCACTCACACACACAACCTCATTTCACTCTTTGCCTACCTGTGGTCTAAAGTTTAGGCTCTAAACGTAAAATGTAGTAACATCATTAGACATTGAGAGAACGAATATATGTACATAAATTTGACAGTCGTATGGGTCTATTTTACAATTTAAATTCCTGGCAACACTGCTAATAGTATGTGTTATTATAAGTTGGTATGTATGTATGCATGTGTATGTACACGATTGTATCTATGTGTTCTTGTATAGTTGAATGTGCTCACTATCGTTTTTGTTTTCTTTTTGTATGTTGAGTGTCAGTCAGATGTATATGTATTGTTGTTATTGTAGCTGTTGTATAGGAATAACTAAAGAATTGTATAGAATTCCATGTCGTTTTTTATTTTGTTATTCATGTTTTTGTTGCTATTGTAGTTCTTGTGCTTGTTCTTATTTTCATATTCATACTGACTGCCTGGCTGGATAACAGCCTGCTTGGTTACTTGTCTGCCACAGTTTAGTCAGTATGGCACGACATGACCTGTTATCCAGACTTTATTTTGAGCTACTATTCAACAAAGAATGCAAATGCATAGAAAGTAAATTTTTTTTTGGTTCAAAAATAGAGCAGTAAAGCTTCAAGATTTATTACACACAGTACGTACACAAAACAAACATCTATCTAAACAGTGTTCGGACGTACATAACATTTAGCTTCAAACAGACACAAGCTTGTATGTACATAGTTGCTTGTTTTCGAACTACTACGACTACTACTATGGACAAAACTAAGCAAGACACAGATACGCAATCCATTATACAAACTTGTAAAAGTCTCGTTTTCGATACTGTAGAATTCTTTTAAAATAAATTTAGCTTCCAGCTTTAGAACTAGCAAAGCGGTAGCTGCTCTGCTCATAAAATATACAAATGCGAGGTCAGTTTGGAAATTAATTTTAAAATCTGAAATATGAAGCTGCTAGTTCGCCAGTGGGGTAAAGTAACGACAAAGGTTTGGTTACGTGATAGCGGTTTTATGGTGTTTTCTTTTCTGAAATAAAATGTTACACCTTTATTATGTACATTTTTATAATGTAGATGTCGCATTTTTAATGGTCAAAATAGAACATAAAATCACAACAGTGTAACACTTTTTTTTCATATAAGCTGTTTTTGTTTTTTGTTAAAAAAGAAGAAGCAGATAGCTCCCTGGTAAGATCGCTTGAAATAAAACAATGAATATCTCTCAAAAAGACCAATGGCATCTTCCCGACTAATACGCAAATTCTTCTTAAACTATAAAAATTATATATATAAACATACATTACATAAATATATAAGAAGTAGGAGATATTGTCCTATGAAATTTGAAATACATCAACTTCAGAGTATTCATTAATTACGTTCTCTACAAAGCCTTTCACTCGCGATTGTAGATTTCTTTCCATAATCATATAAAATATTTCATCATCATTAGATGATGAAGATGAATCCAACAAGTCATCCAAAATTTTTTCAGCACATAAAAAAGTAGTGATATTTTCTAATTTGGATAATTTTTCGATTCTTAGCACAAATACACATTCACAAACAAAACAAATGTCAGCTGTTTTATCGTGCGGCTATTAGTAACAGGGTTCTGGCTAAACGTCATGATGTCTTAGCACTAATTACAGAATTAACTATGTGGCTAGTAATTTTAATATACATACATATTTGATATACATATGCACTGTGCACTTGCTGTAATATGACAAGGATTGTTCATACATATTTACAAATGGCACAAAATTTTACTAAAACCAATAGTTTTTCTTTTTCCAGGTCCGATGAATTTATTGTTGATACATTTTGAAATTGCCTTTTTATTCGTTTTTTATTATAGTTACTGTGGAATATGTCAGTTCATATTTCTTCGCTAAATTAGTAACACTTGCACCTTTTTATAAATTCTCCCAAACTTCATATTTTTCCCTTAAAGTTAGAAATTTATGTTTCATATTATACAAATTATTCACTTCTAATTAACACCTTGCGTCTGCGAACATGTACAAACTAACTAAAAAGTCCACTTGTTTGATTTACCATTGACATTTGGTATTCATGTGTTAATAGCTCGGGGGTTCACCCAATTTTAATGCATATTATGTAACTGAAATTATTTTCAAAATAAAAAAATTAACGATCATATTTTAAAGCTTTTGTACATAGTTCATATTTTGGAGTAGTCAATGGCAGAGAAAAAGTGTTCATATTTTAGGGTGTTCATGCATGTGTCCTAGTCAATTTTTTGCTCCATAAATTACACAAACTAAACTTGGCATTATAAAAGGACACTCAGTGGCAATTGACTTTCCAACTAACTACACCCTAGATTACTTAAAGATGCTAAAGTTCATACCAGATTATCTGGGCTGTATGAAGCAATCAATTGTCTTATGTATGCATTACAAACAACACTACTTCTGAAAAAAAATCTGAAAACTATAAATTGGAGTGAAGAAATTAGGCATTACTGAAAATTAAGGTCTAGTCAATGCAGTAAATACACTGGGACTATTTTCGGAACTAACAGAAGTGATTTTGTTCTTTTCCGCGTATAAAAATTTTGGTAAGAAATTTGGATTGAAGTTATTTTAAGGAAAATTCATTAACAATTGTGTTTTACCAAAATTAAACAAGTTAAGAAGCTAGTGCGTTTAAAACAATTGACAAATTTCTCGCAAGATTGCTAACAGTTAAATTTTAAATGAAATTTTTACTAGAGTTTCTGGTTTAGTTTTTACAGAATTCGCGATTTTTTTTATCCGAAACCGACAATTAATCTTCTGTTACGGCTTTTTCTTTAGAGTTGATTTTAGAAGAAAACTCTCAATTGAAAATTCCGTTTTTTATTATTTTATGGGGTCATTTCCAATCAATGCAATCTAGCATTTAATTACATATTTATGAAAAATTACATTTTACAAATTGTATAAAGTTAACACGATGTTATAATATAATAATATTTCTATTAACTTAATTCTTTAAAGTGAAACAACTTCCTTTTGTACATACATGTATGTGTTAACGAGTTTTCTAATCCATATGTATTTGAAAACCATCTATTCTATGATTAGTTACCAATTAATTTTAAAATATTGAACTTTAGTTTAGACAACTTAAAATTTTAAAACGATAAGAAGTATTTTACAATAGAGTAAATGTAATAAAACAAGTTGCGTGGCAGATTCAAGTGCAGGGATTTACAAATCCCAAGAAACCGAGATTTTGATATCGTTATTTTTCCTTTTATTATTTGTGGACCATTGTGTATATATTTTTAAACTTCATTTGTAAAAAAGGTAAAAATTAACAAAAAATACTAATTATTATAAAATAAACCAATAATTTTATTTTGGAATTTATTAAGTCAAGTCCAAAAAAATTTAACATAACTCAAGTAAAATCAGCAATAGAAAAAGTGAATATTAGAAAATCTCCCGGACCTGACCGCAACACAGAAACTTACCATTGTCTGCTTCTAAAATCTTGCTGCTCATTTTTAACGCGATATTAAGAGTCGGATACTTCCCATCCTCATGGAAGAGGTCTGTAATTGTAATGATTCCCAAGCCAGGAAAAGATGCTAGCCAGGTTGCGTCGTACAGACCGATAAGCTTATTATCAATCCTATCTAAGCTTGTCGAAAAAATATTCGTTTTAAGTATAACTCCTCATCTAAATAAACACGACATCATCCCGGATCAGCAGTTCGGATTCAGAGCGAAACATGGTACAATAGAACAAGTGCATAGAATTGTCACCCTAATTAGATCGGCGTTTGAGAAAAAGCAATACTGCTCAGCCCAATTTATACACATTTCCCAAGCATTTGACAAAGTTTAGCATGATGGGCTACTCATCAAAATAACACGAATGCTTCCTCAAAACACTCACAAGCTTCTGGAGAGCTATCTAACAGGCAGAACATTCATAGTAAGGTCGCAAGATAAATACTGCCCCCTCAAGAAAATTACTGCTGGTGTCCCCCAAGGCAGCATATTAGGACCGCTTACCTCTACATTTGTTAGTCAACCATGACCCAAAAGTCGCATCGCAAAATCTGCAGTCCCCCATCAATAAACTAGAGGCCTAGCTATAAAAATGGAGAATAAAGGTTAACCCGGCTAAATGTGCTCACTTAACCTTCACGCTCAGATGACAAACGTGCCCAGCTGTAAAAATAAATAACATCACTGTTCCGCTAGAAAACCATGTTAAGTACTTGGGAATTAATATAGAGAGACGCTTGACCTGGTCTCGTCATATTGAAGCGAAAATAACGGCTATGAAACTTAAAGCAGCTCAACTACATTGGCTTCTCGGTCGAAACTCAAATTTGTCGTTAGACAACAAAATTCTCTTATACAAGTCCATCATAAAACCAATATGGACATATGGCATCCAATTATGGGGTACTGCATGCGCATCTAACATCCAAAAGCTTCAAAGAAGACAGTCTAGAATATTACGACAAATTGTCTGCGCCCCATGGTATATAAGTAATGATATTATCCACAGAGATCTCAACGTCCCCACTATCCAGGAGGAAATTAAAAAATATTCAATCAGCTACAGGCCCATCCTAACTATCTCGCTCGAGGTCTGCTTCAGTTCGAAGGTCACCAGAGGCTAAAAAGAACCGACACTTTGAGGCTAATTAGAAGACATTTTTAAAATTTGAATACAGCAGTTAGTGGTTACATTGATAACAACTAATAAACAACAAGTAGAATTAAGATTTGAATACTTATTGTAAATTTTGATACGAAAGATACAATAATAAAAAATAAATTTAAAAAAAAAAAAAAAATTTAAGATATTTGCACGATTTATTACAACAGCGTATTCAAAAAACAAAAGCTCTTAAAGAGATGTACATAATTAAATTCATCTTTAAATGTTTTAATTCCCATAAAAAATTAATTTTCTGATAACAATGAGCTTTTGTTAATAATTTAAGAATATTTTTTGGGATTATGCAACTTTTGATAATTCCGAGACTTTGTTGGGCTTGAGGCCATTTGTCGCTTTTACATTTTGCAATAGGCCTGCGACTTATGGAAATCTGTTTACGCCATCTCTACGTGTGTTAATCAATCTTTCAAATTCATCTGCAAACGTCCTAGTGACATCAACCGTGTGGGAAATTAAACCAGAACAGATAAAATATGAATATTTGGTAAGGTATAAATAATAATCTTTAAAATCAAGAATGTGCTTTTAATGACCTCAACATTTGAATGGAATATTTTTTTTAAAGATAAGTAACACTCAGGCACTTAATACGCCTATATATAAATGCGTTACTTTGTTGGAAAGGGGAAGAAGTAAAGGTGGTGAAAAAAGAAAGCTTTTTATATCACAACTCTGCAATTGCGCATTATGTTTGTTTTTAGTGCAGAATTGCAGCGCCTCTGGTGGTGAGTAGGCGCATTAATGTTAAAGCTTGATTTTATAGCCTTTATTTAATTATTTTACTTCGGTGGCATTTGAATGCTATACCACCGAAGGAGGGCGCTGTGATAAATATTAGCTATGATAGATAGAGAAGAAAACTTATAATTATCAGAAACTGATGTTGTTTGAGTGGCAGCGGCTGGGAACGAATCCGGGCTACAAATACCAACTCATCCTTAATGATCAAATGCGCTAACCAATTAAGCTACAGCACCCTCAAATCCGATCGTTGTTAATGTGACATATACCAGATCTGAACCATTTTGAGGTTTTGTGACTCCATTAGTATGTATATGGTTAAAATTCAACTATAAGTTTAGTAATTATTATTTATTTTTCTCTCCAACTATGCATTGTTAGTGTTGCAAACTTGAAGAAACCATATAAATTAATTACTTTTTCTAATTAGAATTTAAATAATTATGACTTATTGACATGCCCTCGTACAAAAAATATTTAAGCGCCTTACATTGAAATTTTTCTATAGATCAGTGCTTCCCAAAGTTTTTCATTCTCATCAATACATCATATAGATATAATAATAATCACAAGACAAATGTATATTAAGTGCATAATCCATGATTGCTAGTTCTAGTTTTAATATTACGGGACAAGCTTTTGTGTGAACGTGCCCTTAAAAAGAGTTTTGCTTTGGATTTGTTTTTTTATGTGAGACCAACAGGAAACGAAACCTTAGCGGAAATCGAATGAAAGTTACTAAATCTGATATACAGTTTTTGTTTTGTTTTAAGAAAGTTTTTATTTAGGTTAGGTCTGCAGGCAGCCATATTTAGTACAGCTCACTTAGGTCCATACGTTGGTCCTTTTGTGCTGCAAGCTTTTATTTAAGTAGATAAAAAAATCTTTTATTTTTCGCCAAATCGGTTGGAAATATTAAATTATAAGCATTTTTTTTACAATTGAATCGAATCCATTCTCAAATGTTTAATTTCACAATTAAAATATTCAAAGCTTTTTCTAGCCTCAAAAAATATCCATAGTTCAGCAAAAACTGAAGCTTAAGAAGTTCTATAAGATCTTTAAATAAAAAAATTACAGAATGGATTCGCATTCATATTTTTATAAACTGTAACGATTTGTAATAAAAAATATATGTTCTTAAAATTTAAATTTGCCATCTGGTGAGCTATACGTACCATATTGGGAAGCACTGTCATTGACAAACATTCATACATACTACGTACTGCTACATACACACACACACTAAATACGAATGACTGACTCTACAGTGTAAAATAATATATTTTGGAGAATTTTATTTTAAATTTAAAATCATCATGAATCAATATTTTCTACGAAACTACAACAATTTTAAGACAAATAAAAAAGCGCCGAATTTATTCTGAATTTAAATTAAAAAATATTTGTATTGGGAAGCTGCAGCTCTCTTAGAAAGAGAAAATATATATAATAATTTTTATTCCCGATAACATTTAAATGCACGAATCTAGCAAGTATAAATGTATCACTGATCTTTTCTAGTAATAGAAAATACATATAAAATATACTGATTCGGATGAATCTGATAAATTTTTGTATTCAACATGTACGTACATGTTCTAATTCAAATTGAAGCCATGGTTAATGTTTGTTCTATATTGGCAATTGGGCTCATATCTCTGATATTGGTGGATCGAATTTAATGATAATATATAGAAACATAAGTTCCGTAAATTATCTTGAAATCATTTTAACCTCCATTTTCACCAAGTCTAGTTATTTTTTAACCTAAAGTTAAAATTATTTTTGTGTGAAATATTATTTTAACAGACAATATAACTTCAAGTTAAAGAATAAAATAGTATAAAATTATATTTTTAAGCATTTCTGACAGACAGTGTTATTTTAAGCTATTAAAACAATTTGGCTTTTATTTATAAATACCAAGTACATTAAAGGGTTAATTTATTTCTTAAGTTTCACCAAAAATCGGCTATATTCGAAATACATATTCTATAACTTTGGGGTATGGGACCTTACCTACTATGGCAAATATTTACTTTTTTAGCATACATATGTTTAACGTTGTTTACTCTTACAAATGATTTGTATAATCAAAAAGTAATAATAAATATTTGTTGTGATTTGTCCTAATTAAAGAAAGTTTTTGAAATAATAATTAAACGAATTAAAAATTATTTTTGTAGAAACGCTTCTACTAAACCGCCATCAAAAGTATTATAAGAAAGTACTTTAATAGTCATAAATTTACATATTTGCATTTTTAAACCACAAATTAAGCTAAAAGTGTCATCGGACCAGTTCCACTTATACATACATAGTTCCAAGTATTAATCATTTGTATGGCAAAATTAAAGCAAATATAAATACAAATACATATACATACATATATAATATTTAGGTTAAATATAACCTAAGAATTATGTTGAAAAATTATAGGTACATAAAAATAATTACTAAGAATTAGGTCAAGTTTTACAAGAAATAGTACATACCTATTCTTATACATATTTCTGTTGTAAAATTTCGATTTTAAATTTGTTCCGAATGAAAATCCATACAATTAAAAGACCCTGTATTGACAACGAAGACGATGTCTACGAAAATAAATTCAACGAAGAACGTGCAGCCAGCAGTCTTTTAAATAACTACATACATTCATTCATACATCCATACAGACTTACATACATACAATCTATACATCCCTATTTAAACGAATATACATACATACGGACATATAAATAAATATACATACGTACGAGTATAATGTACATACTACAGACATGTAGACATACATACCTACAGACATACAAACGTACACATATCTACTTGCTATACGATGTCGAGTTTTTCTGGCACTGCCATGGCATACAGCAGGGATGTGTAATGAAATTTACAAATGGTACCAATTGAATAGGAAAAATGTACTTTTTAGTTTAAGTCTACCACTTCTGAGTCTTGATAGTAATCGTTGCTGAAAAATGCTAAATTTCTAATTGTATTTCCGACAGTTATAATTAGTGAATTGTAAATCGACTTCGATTATGGTCGTATTTTGTGGTCGATTTTACACTACCAACTTTATATTGAAATCGATTTTTGGTGTCGATTAATCGAAAAATCAACCAACCTGTAAAACTAAAAGCGCGGGGTTTTTGGAAGTCAGTGTGCAAAAAAAAAATAAAAGTACAATTTAGAGGCATGTGATGGAAATCGAAAACGAAGACGAATGAGTTCTAGAAGTCAATTTTTTCGTAATATTTATGTATTGATAAACTTTTATCACATAAAATATAAAGATATTGGGCTACTGAAGAGAATCTTAAAACAAAACTTTTAAAAATTCGATTATAAATGCATTAAAATGTATTTCCAAAACTGATTCGTTTTCGATTTCGATTTCCATCACATGCCTGTTAGTTAAAAGTGAAAAAATGGCACCAAGCCACGGCACTATTTAAAAAAAAAAAAGTATAATGGAAAAAAGGCAAAGTGCTGCATTTGCAAGAAGGAGTTAGCTTTTTGTGGCAGCACAACAACCTTATCAGCGCATCTGAAAAAATCTCATAAGAATTAAAAAATAAAATTTATTAAACAGAAATATGTAAAACATATTTTTTTAAGTGCGCCTTTTTAAAATAAAAAAAAAATTGAATAAAATTGCATGTTTTATTTTTTCAACAAAAACAAGTTGTAAACATTTTGGATTTTATTTAGTTTAAGAAGAAAAAATTATAAAAAAATCGTTTATGTTTGATTAATCGATTATAATAATCGAGTTGAAAATGGTTGATCGAATAATCGAAAATCGATTATTAATATTTCATACCATTCACTAGTTATAATTATATTTCAGAAATTTCAAATTATCAGCCTAATTCTTAATTCTGTTCGGAAGTGGAAATAATTCCGTATTTTGCATCTGTGGAAAAATTAAAACGAAAATTTTTCTAGAGAAGTCAAATATGGACAAAAAACCTTTTTGACCTCGAAACACCATCTTTATAAGAAAACGAAGATTTTACCGTCAAGGAAACATAATAGCTTGATTTCTAACCACTAAAATAATTTTCGTGGATATGTACATGATCTACTTGATCAAGCATTATACACATCAGTATAGGTTACCGCAGAATATCGTAGTTGGAGGACACTTTGTTGTAGGAAAACAGAATAGTTCCGGCACAACTGATATCTGTATGGAGTAAAAGGTTCTACTGGTCCCGCATAGACCGTGTCCCCATAATACTGTTCACCTCTTTGACTGTTCGAAAAACCCACCTCACTCCGTCCTGCAGATCTATGAACACGTCCATTAACGAACGAGCGTTAAATCGTAGACTAGAAATGAGGTGGTTTCTGATTCCACTTGTAGTATATCCAAAATAATCTGACATGGGAAAGGACCAGGTCTAAGTTAGCTTTAGGTAGGAACACAATTGTCACATAATGAATGTCAACCGAAATTGTTTTTACCTTTTACAAAATGCTATTACTGCACACTTGTTTGTTTATTTATGTATGTATATGCAAAGTTGCATTTAGAAATAATTTCTATGACAATGCTGCCATTGGCAGATGCATAAACTTTGCACATATGACAATGAAAAGTGTTTGACAATTGTCTTAAAACAATGACAATGACAAAATTGTGTGTTTACACGATTGTTAGATATTTGACAATATCTTTGTCTTCCAATGTCCTGAAAATGATTTTTCTTACAACGTTGGAAGACAAGGAAATTTTAGAAATTTAGAAATTTTCTGAACATTTTTCGGACAACGTTGTAATATCTGACGATCGCCTATACATAGGCTAAGACTTATTGCTTCAAAGAGACTTATCATAATAAATGCCTTCTTTATTTAACCAACCTTGTGAAGAATTTCTATCCATATTTAAATTTAACAAATAAAAAAAATGTTTAAGAAAACTTGTACCAAGCATTTCATCCCTGACATAAAGTACGAACGTACATATGTACATATTTACGTACTAGTATGCAATAAAGTATGAATGTCTGTCTGTATGTAAGTATGTAAGTTTATATGTACGTATGTATCTATGTATGTATATCTGTATGTATAGTGATTGTACCAGTGTGACATATACGAGCGCACATTTCTGTATAGTCATGCCAGCGATTTTCATTGTAGGCCCTATAGTTTCCTTCGTATAGTTGTTCAGTAAAACACTACCATGACTATACAACCAGCGCTCCAAAAAGTATAAAGTATTTTATACACAGCATTCAAATTGCAAGGAATCTAATACTTTATGGACCGCACTCTATCCCCGTTCAAACGTACCATAAAGTATCGAAAACTTTAGCACGAAGCGTCAAGTTTGACATTTTCGCGTACTTTATGGTGCGACGCACCATCAAGTTTTGATATTTTCGAGACAGACATTTTGCTGTATGACAAACTAGGCACTTTTTGGTACGGCCACCACCAAAAAGTATCGTGTATTTCATGAATACCCCAAGTGTGTTTGATAATCTTGGAACTGATGGTTGGAATTGTGCCATAAAGTATTGAGTATTTCGTACAGCATGGAGGTGTGTGGAATGAACTTGGTACTTTTTGGTGGGCATTGCAAACTGGGAGAGGTGAGTGGTGTTGGGAGAGTGTGCGTGTGTGTGAGTGAGTGAGTGATGTTTATGTTCGGTTATTTTACAAATGACAGTGGAGAGAGTCTGTTTTGTATGGGAGTATGTGCTGCAAAGAGTGGGTGACATGTACATAGATGTGTGCTCTCTTGTAGAGGGAAATGTTGCATATAGCTTAGTATGGGTGCGTATCTATGTGAACTAAAGTTACAAAAGTATTGGTGAGCACCACCATGATGACGGCACATGTATTTCGTTATAGTGCGAGTATTTAAACACATAGAAATTCCTTTAAAATGTTGAGTTTCAAATAACTTTTCATTAAAAACTCTCTATTAACGAGTTTAAAAATATTTACTGAATTATAGAAGTTTATTTCATGTTTTAGCAATATTCATTAAGTATTTTTTTTTGTTAATAATACGTTTTATATTTGTTTCAAATTTATGAAATATCCTATTTTTTTGCAGTAGAAATATTCACAATATTTTGTAAATTCCTTAACTCAACGAGTTTTAGTGTATTGTATTCAGCAGATGGTTGAGTAACAACTCTCTTTTTGTTGCTGAATATTAGTTCTCTTGGCATTTTAAATGTTAAGAGATTTTTTTTTTATAAAAAAAAGAGTAATATCAATGCACTAACTGCAGTAGTAAAGAGTATGCCTTTATTTTAGTATGTTTTTGGTATTCTAAAAAAGTTTCTTTTCTCGATCAGATCACGGCAGTTTGAATCGGTTAAATGCATGAAACTCATTTCTTTATACATATTGTAAATGGAATAGAAATACAATATGAATGTGAATAAAACCTGTTGTCATCGTTACAATAAGCGGAAATTTATTATTGTCATTACTGAGGCCGATCGCAAATTAAGTGATAATAAATGTAATGCATTTTCAGGAATTATTTGCTTATAACCTGATTTGTATAATATGAATAGAGATTTGTATAAATAAATTTGCAGATATAAGAATTGCAATTAAATTTAATATTGGTAACAGAAATCATTTTCAAGAGGTTAAACATATCCTTCGATTCAGGAATTGTCTAATTAAGTGTGTTCCTAGGTTCATTAATGTTGAAAAATTAATATTTTTTAAGTCTGCCTTTGTTGGTGTCGTTGAAAACAGTACTAATAAAGCCTCTGCTAACTATATAAGTTAAATTTTTAAGGGGTATTTCAATGACCATAAATATTTCAGACGAAAGTTTACGCCACCCTCTGTGCTCTGCTGAGTGTTACAAAGGGAGATTGATGAATGGTATAACAAAATCTTATCTTCCTATGAGATCTTATCTAAGATCTAGTCATGGACTGCTTTATATATTTCAATGAATGAATGAACTAACATGAAACGAACTTGCTCAAGTGTTGATTACTCTGTCCAAACAAAAATTCCAAAAAAAGCAGTTGCTCGGCAAGGGCGATTTCAGACTAGTTACTGCTTTATTTTTTTTTTTAAGAGAAGTAACACTCAGGCAATTAATATGCCTATATAGTAGCGTTACTTTCTTTGGAAAGGGGATAGATTGAAGAAGTAAAGGTGGTGAAAGAAGAAAGATTTTTGTATCAAAACTCTGCAATTGCGCATTATGTTTGTTTTTAGTACAGAATTGCAGCGCCTCTGGTGGTGAGTAGGCGCATTAATGTTAAAGCTTGATTTTATAGCCTTTATTTAATTATTTTACTTCGGTGGCGTTTTAATGCTATACCACCGAAGCAGGGCGCTGTGATAAATATTAGTTATGATGGATAGAAAGAAAACTAATAATTATCAGAAACTGATGTTGTTTGAGTGGCAGCGGCTGGGAATCGAACCCGGGCTACAAATAACAACTCATGCTTAATGATCAAATGCGCTAACCAATTTCACAATAAGTACGGACAAATTCCATATTACAAATGATATGTTGTCAGGCCTATTTGTTAATTAGAAAATTCGTTTTTTCGAGATTTCTTTTTTAAATAAAATGGTGACCTTATTAAACCAATATATGTATGTAGTTATCGTGAACGTTTTTCCACCTTTTGTAGTTTTTACTAATTGTTCATGGCGAGGGTGACTTGGAACATTATTATGCATGATTAATAAAGTCTTCATTGAAAGGATTTCGGTTCCAAAAATTATTCTACCATAAAAATATTCACGCTTTATGTTAATAAATTATCAATTAAATCGAATGGGTTTTTAGTCTGATAAAATTAATTTTTCATCAGGAGATTTAGAGATCAACGAGTTTTCATCCATTGTTTGTATACATATTTTGTCGATGTTAAAAATTTGATTGTTCGTATGATTTGTTTTAATTTTCGCAACGTTCATAATATTATACCATATACACCGAATACAACATTCCTTATACATAATATCTTCGTTGCTGTACAAAATATCGTATAAAGGACTTGCTGGTATTAATATCATAATTCAAAAAACAGTATTTATACCCTACACCACCATAGTGGGGAGGGTATATTGGATTGATGCTGATGTTTGTAGCGCCCAGAGTTATTGGTCCAACACCCACCTTAAAGCATACCGATCGACTCAGAATCATTTTCTGTCCATGTAAAGCTTGTGCGCAGAGTACAGGTCGCAATTTTGAAGATATTTCGATAAAATTTGGTACGTAATATTTTTTCGGTCCAAGGATGAATGGGATTGAACCTGGTGTAAATCGGTCCATTATTTTACCTGGCCCCCATTCAAATGTCCTCCCGAAATTGGGGTTTACCGATCATAAATGTTTGAATTATGCAAGTATCCAAACAAATTTCATCACAAATGAGTGGTAACTGAAGCCAAATCACATCTACAAATTTTGTGCAGATCGATCCATAATTACTCGTAGCTCCCATATAAGGCCCACTTTCGAAAATCACTTTAAAGAGCATAACTCTCTTAAAAATGTTGGTATCTAAATAATGTTGAACCCAAATATATTTCATATGTATACAAATAATACGTTACAATGTTATTATGAGCGGTCCATAATTAGTCGTAGCTCTAATTCACTTTAACGATCATAAATTTCTAAAAAATGTTAGTATCCAAATAAAATTTGACACAAATAAGTTTCTTATATACAGAAATATCGATACCTAATTTTGTAATGGTCGGTCCATAATTATTCGAAGCTCCCATATAAGGCCCTCTTCGTAATTCGCTTTAAACTCCATAAATGTTTAAAAGGTATTTATATCGAGATAAAGTTTAACGTACGTAATATTTATATTCATAGACATCATAACACTAAATTTTTTGATGAGCGGTCCACAATAGTTTATATATCCCACATTTCTAAAAAAACTGTTTTATACATATACTGGGTGTTGGGTATTATATGGCCGGGCTTGACCGACTATACTTTCTTACTTATTATTAATAAGATTATCTAGCTAACTCCAGGGTTTTCATTCTTCTAAGGCGTCTGTGGCACTCAATCGATAGCAATTTCTTTGCAAGAGGATCTACTATTTTTTTTTTCATGTAATTTGATTTCTTCGCTTATGTAGGAACATTGTGATCCTAATGGATATTACAATAAACCTGTTATTATTCTTAAGAGTCTTAACAATTTTGTTTGTTTTCGATATGCAAAGTATGCAAGAGAACCTTGTAGTCCAGATATAGGGCTGACTGATAAATGAGCCATTAAAACACAGTTTAATTTTATTTTTGTTGTTTTTTTCCTTATCGATCCATTTTTTTCATCGGTCTAGATAGTAACAAAAATATCTTACATAGTTCTGTCGGGTAATGTGGACATATTTCGTAGCAAAATGTGCCCCGACTAGACGATTAAAAAAAAGACACTTCTCCAAACCATTGATGTGAAATACCAAAATATAGTTTTTATCCATTTTCACCCTCTAAACTACATAATTTCCATATGTACTCATTTTTGGATTAGATAAAGATGTCTTCAAAATTATACTCCTATCCTTATTTGTTTTCTAGATATTATAGAGCTACACGTTCTTATTCTCTTTACCCTCAGAATGTTTGAATTCAAAAAATCAGTTTTTTGAGTACCCACTACCTAAAATCGTAATCCTACATTCATATCTTTAGCTTTGGGCTGGCCGATGATGGATCAGTCAGTTATTCAGTAATAATTTTTTTATATACACACCAGCACTATAAGATTACACATTTTGCAGATACATTAACTGCTAAACAATAAGAAACCAACCCTAATCCTAATGGATCTATGGATCGCTTATATTAATTTATAGAAATTAAACGTTTTTAATTTTTGTTTTAACATTTGAGAATAGTACTCGTTTACGCCATAATCTTTAGAGTCTTCATTATCATACTTAAATTTTAAATAAAAATTTTTCGTATTCAAAATAATTAATAACAAATAACAAAATAACAAATCGATGTAATTTTAAAGTAAAATATGTGATTTGCATAGATGAACCCCGCCTAGTTAATATACTATGGCATTAAAGTACCATTTCAGACAAAACGAAGTACCTTGTGAACATTTCTATCAGCATCTCTGATCTAAACATCTATTTTAAGTGTTGCCATTACTTCAAATATTGCTTAAAACTTTTATTTATATTTATGTATAAATAAAATTAGTTTTTAGAGAATCGTTGAAATTGCAGAGAGTTGATTTGTTGAATCTAGGGTTGCCAGATGTACTGTTTTTAGCAGTACGCGTACTGTTTTTTTTCAATTGTACTGTTTTATGCACAAGACTCAAAACAGTACGCAAATATACTGTTTTTTGTACTGTTTTTTCGTTAAAAGCTTATTTATATTAAAATTGATAAAAAAAATTTGTTTGTCCATATGAAATGAATACAACAACAATTGTTTCATTAAATGGGCATCATTGCTCTAAAGGCATTTCTAACCATTAAATATTGTAGATTAATATGAAGAATATTAAAACTTCTTGATAATTTTAGTCAGGCTTGAGTTCATTAAATTTAATTTTCAGTAATATTAAAATATTAAAAAAACAAATTGGATTTCATAAATATCTCGTTGTTTATACAACGTATTTAAATACATTTTTCGAAAAGCTGATGGCACATTTAATTTTAAAGTAGTCATGTTATAGGGGGTTAAGATAAAATGTTACTTGGATTTTTTTCAATAAATGATTTTTCTTGATTTTTAAATAATAAATTTCTACACCATGTAAATTGGAACAACATTATTCTTACTAAAAAATATTGAAAAAGGAGTAAAATTAAATTGACATTAAATTCAAAGTTCACTTTTGTAATGTAAATTAATACATATACAGATTGATTTACAAAAACTAATAAATTTAAAACTTTGTATTACAAGCAAAGCAAAAATATTGTAATCTAAAAGGACTTTGATGATATAAAAGATACAATATGTCATTTAAATTGTATTTTCTATGTACCTTCTTCAAAAACGTTCATAATATATATTATGATCTCATAATTTTAAGTATTTTTAACAATTTTTTGTTGCTTGTTAAATTAATATTACAAAAATGTTATTACATAAATAAAGAGTTATGTTTTCGTTAAAAAATAAAATGTACTGTTTTTTTGTTGAATTGTATTGTTTGTTTGTATAAGATGTACTGTTTTTCCGTATTTCAAATCTGGCTACCCTAGTTAAATGTAGCCAATAGATATATTTTCCATAAATTATGTTTCTTTTGAAATCGTTCCAGCATTTTTGTTGTTACGGTTTATTTTGATTGTTTTTGATTC